>JAJJWW010002181.1:0-42619 GCA_023531295.1 Papaver armeniacum | reverse complement strand
TTTTATAATTGAAATACGAAAATGTATGTAAATCAATCAAAGTAGATATATCCATTGTAATTGTTGGATACGCACTTGATTGATCTTAGATATTGATCTTTGGACTCGTCGAAGTACTCTCACTCGTATAATCGGGTTCACGGACTTGTCTCCGTTTTTACATATTGATTGGGAGAGAAATAGATATAAACTCTTGATAATTTTCTGATTTGGATTCATTTAGTTGTAACTCTCGGAATTGTATTTAGGCTCTAGTCCATACAAAGTTCCCTAAAAAAGTTGGTGGTGTATTTTGGTACCTCGCATTTTTAATTGTTATCATATCAGAAAAAACATGCGAAAGACCTAATAAGTATGTGTTTCAAAGCAATCCGACTATATTAAAAAGAGTGCGGTCTCGATAAACGTATCGTCTCTTTGATGGCACAAATTACTTATGGTGGAAAATTTATATGTTCATTTTTACAAGCCCGTGACTTTTGTGACATGGAAACTTGTAGTTATAGGATATAAAATCCTCCAGGTTGTTATGTGACTTAAACACCTGCCGAGAAAGATTTAGCGAGTAATATAGTGAAACCGAGATGTTGTTGCAAAACATAATTTAAATGGGTTAAATGATATTATACACGCCATAAGCCAAGATTTTCAAAGACCATATGACTTCGTGCACTAAGTAAGAAGCTTGGGATATCTTTGAAACTTTATTTGAAGGAGATACCTCGAGAAAAACAAGTTAGGCTTCAAAATCTAAATTAGAATGGGAAAATCTTCGTATGATTGATGAAGATTAAGTTTGATGAGTTGATCAAAAGTGTCTGAAATTGTTAATGCATTTATCATTGGAAGACCATTCCTTAAAGACATTATGATGAAAATTCTTGATCTTTACTGCAGATGAGGCCAAAAACATGCCATCATGGAAGGAAATAACCTTGCAACTCTTTCTGAAATACCTTGATTGGAAAGTTAAAAATCTTTGATCTAAATTCGATAAAAAATAAAGTAATTACATCTAGAATGTGAGAATAAATGTTAATAAAAATCTCTAAGTCCGAACTACCGATGAAAAAGATGAGAATATCCTAATCGTCGCTCACTATTTACAACAAGTTGAAGAAAACTCTCCGACAAATAAAATGGAAAATCATAACACCATCAATTACGAATAAGGATAAAGGTTAGGATAAGACAAGACTCTCCTAATCTGTTCTAGATGTCTTGGTCATGGTCATCATATCGTCCTGTGTCCCAACAAGGATTATTTTGAGAAAACAAAATCCCTGGATGACAACATTAGACCATGTCCCGAGGATGATTCAACCAATGCAGCTTTTTCACTTGTATTGATAATCTATCATATACATGAATCAAAGAGTTCTAATTCCGCTCGGAAAAATATGCCTCTTCGTAAGAAATAATCGATCTCTTGATTGATGAAATCTGCTCAACAACGCGAATTTCAAGTGAAAAAGGATATGGACTAAAAAGGATTGAAAGTCTAGAATGTGAACTAGATAATGGAAACAGAACAAAATGGGACATGTCATCCGCATGATCTTAATGTTCATAAAAAGAAGAACAGTCTTTTCCGACAAATTCTTTAAGAAAATGACCATCCAACTTCTTCATGTGTTAAAGTCTTGAACAACTCTTTTCACTTAAACAAGAGGAAAATCGTACTAACTAAAAGAATACAACAATTGTATCTCAATATTCCTTATGTAAAAACCTAAGTCATCGAGAAGAATAAATGTGTTTCAAAATATAACTCTTCTACAACTATATTGTTTCTAATCGCAAGAAAGTACAAAAAGGAAAATTTAACTCTCAAGGGAGTTGAATGAATGATTCACAAATTGCAAGATAATCAAGCGGTTTCAAAAAAAACTGCGTAATACAAAGGTAACAGACTTGCCCTTTTTTTTTCTCAAACTTGATTCTTTAAATAAAAGACCTGGACAATTAAAGTGTTTTTTGAAAACCCAATCATTTACTCAAGAACCCCCAACATCCTCCACGATGTGGAAGGAATGCCACATGCAATAACTCCCCCAGTTAGTTCTCATCTCTCCCTTGATGAGAATAACAACCTTAAAGTGAAAAAGTATCTAATCCTTTGTATCAAATATGGATAGTATATTAATTAATTATGATAATTTATTTGTCATGCTCCCTGAAACAATTTATGACATAACAAGTATGTTACTTCTTATGCTCGAAATTTATTTAAATCTATAAGTAGAGTTGTTAATAACAAATATATATATATACCACATGATTATATGATTATGACAATCTATTTAAAAGCTTGTGCATAACATATCAAATCTTGTGTAATTGCTATAACATGAGTTAACTATTGGTTCTTCAAAAATATATTTGTTCTCTCAAGGGTTCCGTAACCGGTTTCACAAAAGCCTTCTTCTCTCAGAATAATCACTGCAGGGTACGATAACCATGTCTTATTCAAGTTTTTATAGCAAAGAAGATGATGTCTGGACTGTACAATTTCCTACAAGGAAAATCCGGTTTGAATCATCAGAGAGTGATTCATGTCAAGACAAGTTTGAAATTACACCTTGTGACAATTTTCCTGGTTCTAAATTTAATGAGTTATCTCTCAAGTTGAACCTTGTGTTAGAGCAAGTTCATGAACTAAGCTGTGAGTTACAATCCTCTACAAAGAAGCTTGAAGAGAAGATGGACATATTGAATCCAGGTTGAACCTCATTGAAGGGGAACTTAAAGAATACAGAAATTGTGAAAACAATCTGGAAATCTCAGAGTAAACTCTTTTGATTCATTTGTTTGTACTAGGAGACTTATTTTGAGAATTTACTCTTGTGTTCAAGAAGGATAACCAGGGTTTGATATAGCATATATTGTGAGTACACAAGCTATTTCCAACGATTTTCATCTTCCATGTTTATAGATTTATATATTTAAATTCTAGAGTTTATGGAAGATGAACTTGCAGTATTTAATCATTATTAATTTTATATATTACAAAGTCTTATGAGATATATGTGTCGTTTACTTTTTGTGAATTGAACTGATATCTCATATATGCTCAAAGGCTAAATCTATTAAGTTTTATGAACTAAAAATAGAATAATCTTTGTGAGAATTTTCGAAGTATTGATCTACTCGTGGTCACACTCCTGTGTAATTACTACATTATCAACTCCGTAAGATTTTCTTATGTTGATTTATATCGATTAAATTATCTCCTTGTTTGAAACTGGCGTTGAGATTAATTTATGTTGATGTTTATTGTTAGAGCACAACTCGGTTGAACCCACCAAGCGTTGGTATGTCAAGTTTGGTTGTCATATTTTAGTGAATCAAAACTCAATTAAAGAGTCGCTTGATTATGTACTAGAGACAACTTCGTATAGGTTAGGCTAGAAAGATTAGGATAATGAGATATACAAGAATTACTCGAAGACTTGAAGAATGTGAAGAAGTAACAAGATACATCGACAACATCATCCTTCCTCTTGAGTTTAGTAATATTTTGACTTGAACTGTTTCATTCCCAACGTATCTTTCAATTCGTGCTATATTGAAAACATAATCGAAAGTCGTGAATGATTATACTCTAGTAGACATAGTGTTAAGGAATTACAATACGAAGTATAACGCTTATCTTTTTGAACTTCGTATATAAGACATCGACATAATCGTATGAATGTTATTGTGATTATGTGTATGGGTATGGGTAAAGATTTTGTCCTGTGAAACAATGTTTACATTCGTTTAAAGGAATTACATGCATGAACTTGTTTTGTGAATCGAAAGGAAATCGCTTAGGCTTATTGGTATCGTTATTCATTGCATATCTTTGGATTACCAATATGTGTGAGTTTGTATAACCGGTCATAACTTGTTATGTATCTTGGTAAAACTAGTCACAATGCCTGACTTATGTATTTGTATGACTTTTATTAGTGTAACCGATCCTAAGTAATCACCTAAGATGGTATGATCGATATTTGTAATTGGTGTGACCGATCCTAGTAATTGGTGTAACCGATCCTAGTAATTGGTGTGACCGATCACAAAAGAATGTGTAATCGATCCTTGTAATTGGTGTAACCGGTCCTGGAGTAATCGTGTAACAATCCGTAACTAGTGTGACCGATCACAAGTAATACCATGAGAATATGGTACCGGCCCCGGTAATTGATGTAACCAATTTAGTAATCGATGTAACCTAGGTTGATAACCATATTAAGGTAGAACCGATCCTTGTGTTTGGTAGAACCATAAACCCATGATTATTGTGTTGATTTCATCAATCACATAGTTCTTGGAAATCAGATGAACCAGTTCTAAACATGTTTGGAAGTGTGGTATAATCGGTTCCAAAATTGTAAATATGAAAGAGGATTTACAAAGAAATAAGATGTCGATATACTTTAAACATGTTCAGTAACTGATGGTATTTTTTAATGATGTTGTAGTAAGATGATTCGTTCACTCAGACTTGTTGAGAATTTGTTTTAAAACTAAATAACGAAAATAAGAAAAAAATATATACAAAATATTGTCACAGGATGAAGAGAGTCACTGGGACTAGGATTTCTTCGAATTCATAACATAGGGTTCAATTTATTTATTCTCAACAATTAAAGCTCAATAAATAAAATTGACATGGACTCTGATTTTGCTAAGGTAGATTCTCAAAAGATTGGTTGTAAATCCTAAGCATGATGTATCAAAACATTTAAGCTAAGTATACCTCATCAAATTAAATGACAACCAATTAATTCAAATCATATTTCAATTAAAATTAATGCAAAAGTCTTAAAAAGAATAATTTTACCCTTGTATGAAATTCGTCTTCCTCCGTCGTCCGAGTGCAGGGATTTAGCTTCTCATGTTGTAGACACTCTCAAAAGAATTTTTTTTATTGCTCAAAAAGTGTGTACAAAGGTAGAAAGGAGAGAAAATAATTAAATCAAAAATTTGCAACGCTTTATAGGCCGTTACGGAAAATACCGGTTCAATGTCACAATTCAAAAATTTGTTCAGAAGCTCGGAACAAGTGTTACAAAACCGGCCGCGACACCGTTGAGAACGATGGTTCTCGCGGCCTATGTTCTTCGTCCTCTTCTTCACCAGCAGAACTGGTTATTCTCTGCAACTTGATTTCTCTCGATCCTAAACCCTCTGTTGGCTCCCCTATCAATCCATCCACCTTTGTGTATCCCCCAATCACCTATTTATACCCAACAGGTGGATATCTTTCGAGTTAATCACCATGTATCTCCACAATGACTCCCATATATTATTCTTTCCTTTTCTCGTCGCCGCATGGAAATAATTCCCTAATCAACTCTTTCACGCTGTTATCTTGGTGTTGACACACTCCATCACGCAAGGTTCACGACACATATTGAGATAGAATACTTGCAGCCACATGAAAATCTCGGTTAAACCCAGAAAATCCCGTGAGTATTTTTTTTTTTCTCCTGGACAACCTCCCTGTTTTCTTTCCATCGTGATTATGTGAACTTCTTCGACCAGTGGAATTACCAATCTTGTGTAAGTGTAACAGGCCCAATACAACAAATTGTAGCGATTGAATCTCCTTATTGATTCCAAAACAATAGTCTCGGGTTTTTAAAGCTCCATGTTTTGCTTCCACATGACTAACCAGCCAAACTGGATTGATTCCAACGACCCTACCACGCTGTTAAGCTAAATAAAGTCTTCCCATGAAGTTTCACCATTAAGTCTCCTTAAATCTCCTCCACAATCAACCCTAATCTCGCTGTGAGTTTGCATAAGTTTCCCGACAAACCGATTTTTGAAATGGTGAAGAAGGTATGCCCCTTAACCAGCAGTCAGGGTCACGAATAGCGATGTCCACCGAGGTGCCCCTTATCCAAAGTAGAGTCGCCGCATAGCAAATGTCCTCTGGGGGTGATCCGCATAATTTTTCGAGCCGATTTTTCCAAAAATGTTTATTTCCCAAAATACCTCAAACACAAAAAACAATGTAAAAAATACAAAATCGAAAGTGCCAACAATATATAGTATTGAGATCAATTTAGACACAAAAATGTGTCTATCAAATACCCCAAACTTATTATTTGCTAGTCCTCGAGCAAATTTATTCTAGAAAAGAAAAATTCAAACTCACTAGGTGGCCCTAGTGCGCCCAGAGTTATAGTCTCGGGAGGGTTTTGAGGTGTACCCACAAAACCTTTACTCCAGACCCTAGCCATCTACGCATAAACTTGGAAGGCACTAAAGAATCTCCGTGGTTGGCATACAATCATTGACTATAGGAGGAAGTACCCTGATGCGAAATTCCAATTGTTGTACACGAGTTTGCACTCAAGCATACTAAAATTCATATATAAGTCCATGAGCTCTACTCAGATAGTTTCCATCATCATAACCGGAGTCAACCAATCACATGGAAAGATTAAGAAGATGGATGTAGAGAAAACGAGATGGTTTTGATATTGACTAGGTGAACCTATCCTAATGGACCGAGATACCTGGCCTCGACTAATACCAACACATCGGCATATACAAGGGAACCAAATGTTGATAATTGATCGTGTCGTAGGTGCAATCAAATTAATCAATATTTCCACTCGATTAAAAATAATATAATGGAAGTCAAGTTCGTTCCCACGTAGAGCAAGAGATTCTAGTTGTAAAAATTGTCACAAAAGGGGGTGTAAAAAAGCGAAAATAAACAAAGCAATTAAAAGATAAAGTTGAAAGCAATAAGAGAGACAAGATCAAGGAATCCTTCTTCGTTACGAAACAATGAATCAAGTTATGTTCTTTTCTACTTGTTATTAGTCACAGTTGTCACCAACCGTAGGTAAAGTAATGTGATAATTTTAAACCCTAAATCCTTGTATCACGTGGATCCGGAAGTTCTCTGACTACTTAGGATTCTATTTACCAAACCACCTAGTAGATCACTCTAGATGTAATTTAAATAAACGCATTAAGATTTGGCGTAACTTATTAGGTCAATATTAGTGTTGGACTCTTAGATCAAGGTCTACTTGCTAACGTTGTTTTCACACACAATTGCTCCTCGGAATCCCTCCGCAAGTCTACGTGTTTGCTACTTATGTAAAAAGTCAAGAAACGATTACTTATCCCCTAACTTTCACTAGCTTTAGATCAAATTACCAAATCAATTTAGTTGGCCACCCAAACAATCTATCAATCAATCATGAATGTCTTTAAGATCATTTCCTATTGCAAAAAAAAAAAAAACAAACGATAATCATGTGAAAAACTTGAAGATGAATTGAAACAAAACTCAAATCATATATTAAGAACTAGGAATTCATCCTCAATCAATAAATTAGTTACTCATGTTAAAGAGTTCACACAAAGAATAAGATAAGAAGAGTGTTGTGTGTAAGTGTGTAGAGAGTGTAGAAAACTTCTCTATTTATAGTTCTAATATTCTCCAATTCTTCCAAGGATTAGAATCCTTTTCCTTTAGCAATTCAACTTCCAAATTCAAGTCTTTCTCAACTCTCATCTTCTCTTTCCAAATTTGAGTCCAATTCTCCATCCATTCTAAAGCCCCCAAGTCTTACAATCTACGAGAGAAAATCCATAGAAAGGTGGAATTTTGGTGGCCTAAAACCGGTATTATGGCTCTGAATCCACCTAATAGTCGCCGGAAAGTAGCTCAGGTGACCGGCAAAGTCAAACCGGTCACCGGTCAACGGGTTGGATCGGTCGAGTCAACTCGGGTCAAGGCACTGAGTCAAAACGGGTCAAGTCAGGTGAGTCAGGGTCAGTCAGGTTCTGCCTTGGCTGATTTAACTTAGCCAGAGCCAAAGCCATTACACGAGCCATACTGCAGACACAATCATTGTGCTTCAAGATAGCTCTCCAGGCCATGATGGTCGGACAATCTGCACTTCAACTCATATTTCTATAGCTCAATTCATTCATTCAAACACATCCAATTCCGTGACTCCAACTATATTTCCATCCATTCTTGTTCCTAGCCATAGCAACTCGCGCTTCATACTCTCTTCCTTCGTTGCCAATTACGACACCTCGGTGCAATAACAGACCTCACTCGCAATTTCCTCGTAGTAAAACCACCACCGCACCACCTGCAACTTTCATCCTAACATACATCTAAGGTTCACCGCTTCTTGTGAATTCAACTCAACAGCCACAACTGAAATCTCGGTCTCAAAACCATCTGCAGTTTCATACACCACTAGCTTCATTTCATTATTGCGACTCCATTTCAACTGCAACAAAGCCATCGCCACGATTCAACCAAAGTAGCCATCTCAATCCCGCACCATGTAATCAGATTTCATGGGTTCCGGTTCCCCCAACTTCATCTCATCTTCTCTCTACTGCTACTGTTGATTTGCTCTAAGACCCGCAACCGCATTGCGCCCTTCATCATGGCACCAGCCTTCACATCCCAACTTCCAACAACATTATTTGTTATTTTCATTCCCTCGTTGTGTACTCCGCCTCTTTGCCCGTAATTCATCTCGGCTTCCTCTCTACTGAGCCATGACCATATGAGCAAGACAACACCAATTCTGCGACTCTTGCCGCTTCATCCACCGGTTTCATCTCCATTACCAGCCTCATGCATCTTCAAAAAATCATCCAAACTTAGCCTTCTCAGCATCACTACATCATGCCAATCAACTTGAGCCATTCTTTCATCTCAGGCCACAACTTTCCTTCATCTCAGTTCCATTCCTAGTGCCAGCAAACCACCAGCAGTTCAGACCTGCCTTTCGGACATGTAATTCCATCTGCATACCAACTCAGCCACCACTTGCACTGTCCTCATCCTTGATTCCTCAACGACCAGTTCGACTCCACATACCTGCATCATCCACAGTGCCGGCTCTGCCAAATCATCCAGCTGCAATTTCATTGCCTTCAGCTCTGCAATACTGTAAACACACAACCATCACCAACAGCTTCACTAGTACCATCTGAGTCTGCCATCTCCAGCTGCAACACAGCATCCATTCCATGACTCAACCCATTTCACTCGCAATCCTTTGCAAATCATTGAATCTCGTGTATCACCTCCTTCCTTCTCGAGTCAAGTCCATCCATCTCGTAATCCATCAAAAACCACTCGCTCACCGCAATCTGGATCGAACCCCAATCTTCGCTTCATCTCACCCCGACTCCATCCATGGCTGAACAGGAATCCACCAAACCACCACTCAATTTCTTAATAAGCAACCGAGCTTCATCGCCATCAATGATAACGCGACCCATTCTTGCCAATCATCGACTTGTGCCCATTTGCGAATTGCTAATGCTCAATTTGAACACAAACCATCTCTCTAATTCATCACAATCACTTGATCATCTTTATCTCACCACCGTATATCTCAATAAAACCCTAACTCGTAATTTCTCAATTTTTCTCAAATAGTCATCAATTTCTTTCCCGAGTTCGTAAACCCTTTTTCGATCTTCTCCATAATAATTCCACTACCAATTTCTTCCTCACGATCTCGATCTCGATCTCGATTCAAGCGACAACCGTTTCTTAATTCGGTGGAAAATGAAATGGGAATGATTGAGAAAGAAAATGAGAAACTCTCGATAAGGGTAATAGTTCTCAGTGGATTAGACACACCCCTGCACTCAGAGATATGGGCCGTCTAAATTAGCAACCCCTTAACCATAGTTGGCCGTCTTTAATATTCTCCAAGAAAGAGCTGCCCTTAACCACACGGCCCGGACAATGTTTCACTGATGACCATTTTGCCCTTTCGCCTTAATTTGGGTGATTTCCGCTTTCCCTCCGTGCGACTCCAAAGTAGCTATAAAACTCAAACAAGCGTAAAATACAAAATTCACACGAAAAATAGCAAAGAAAGCATAAACTCAAATAACAAATACGGTGTATTCTACACCTATCAATAATCTAACTCTGAGTCAACACAACCGCATATACAAGGGCACCAAGTGGTCTAATTTTATTGAATTTATTCCAGGTTAGTCCGATGGTCCGGTCTCACTTTTTTTTTAGTATCTCAATCACTCTATTTCACCCAATCACTTATAAGAAAAATAAAATAAAAACGAAGGTGAAAAGGATTCAACGATATGGCGAAACTATCATTTTTTTTTTAATTTAACACCCGGGCTCTGTGTTTTTTTATGAATAGACTCTCTTAGATATTTCCATCTAATCGTTGGTTCCTCAACTCCTACAACCAAGATGTTTTCATCCCACTTAGATTGCTTGATGCCAACCTTAATAAACATAAATTTCTAGACTACGAGTCGATCATACCAAAAAGTTTTTCCCATACCCCAAACTTAAATCTAACATTGTCCTCAATGTTCAAAGATAAAATTAAAAGCATGAACAAGGAGAAACTGCTACCACTTGAAGCAAAAGAGTTAAGGAAAGATATTACCGTGTTGCATGAGCATGGGTTACCTCCCAAGAAGTGCTAAGTTTAAAGTCTTCAAATGACATCTAAGGAATTAGTCACCTCACCAGAATCATAAAGTAATAAGCATAAATAACTCGCGATCACCGTAACCAAAATAAGGCTATCACAAGTAAAGGGAATATGCAAATATACCAAGAAAATTAACAAATAAAGCACACCCTTGCTAGTTTCCTGTGCTTAAGACAACTACATCTAGCCGTGGTTAGTTCGGGTTCTATAATCAGGTCCTAGATAAAATATTTTCGGGTTGCGTTTCCTCATAAGTTAGATCCGAATGTTCGGTTCTGTAGTCTCGAAAAACTCAAATAAAAACTTATAAGCACATAATAACTCCGAATATTGAGGATCCTCTAAGTCAATCAAGTTTTGACTTATATAGCCGACCACAATAAGATTGGTGGTTTCCTTAAGCAAATGTATGGAAGCCCTAATATCCTAAAGTAATTAGGGTTTAGTCTCAAAACTTAATAATTGACACATCCAAACTTATACGTTCCCACAATTGGTTGAAAAATATTTGGTGGGAAAACAAAGTCAATTTGGGTATTATCGCTTTGGGTAAACCACATCAACCCAGGAGGATGGGTATCTAACAACCGAACTTCTTCATAGACATTATTAGGTTGGAGAGCTAGGTATGAAGGTAATCTTGGCACAATGGTTGAGGCACATATATCAAGTCCCAAGTGGCGACCTTTCTAAGAGTTCAAAGCACGTGGAGAATGATAATCACCCCCAAACTTAGAGTTTTCAAATGTCTCTAGGAAGACTAGTCACAACTTCCCTAATTTCTAGGTCATCGATTCCCGAAATGGTCAATTAATTCTTCTAAGTCGCCTCATCCTCACACATCTCTACGAGTTCACTTTCTTTGTCTAAGACTATTGTTTCTAAATCGCTAGACTCAAAATAAACTCGTTCCTCTAAACCTTCGTTGGTTTCGTGAAAAGGAAATACTACATCGTCTAAAATGGTGATATTTCTAGTCAAATCCTCGTCCTCTTGAGAATCTTCTCTTCTGAAATATTCACTCAAACTAGATCGAAGTGTCGACGGGATCTTTAGAACTGTTTGTAGATCTAAAGACGTCTTGTGATAATCTATTGTTAAAAGACTCCATTTTGTGCATGATTGGTCACAAGAGATTCAAGTTGTGGTGCAGGTGTTTATTGAAGATTTAAGAAGATTTGAAGACGAAGAAGATTTCTTATTTGGGTTCTTTGGTGTGCACAAAACTTGATCTACCGGGGATCCAACTATAATCGGTTTATCTTTGATATATTTGATTGATTAGTTGCGTGAGATCGGCATCAATATTTAGCATCTTGATAGATCCTATTATTGATTGCATAATCTAAACTCTGCTACTTTGGTAGTTGTTGGATATATTGATCTAAACCCCATTACAAAGGAGTGTATTGGATTAAATGTATGAGCCTTTGTCTAACTCATATCACTGGTGATTGAATAAGTTGTTCTTAGAAACCATTTGTTGTTCCTTTACTATTTGGAATACATCCAAATGAATTGTTCCAAAGTGTACACTTATTGAATGTCGAAAGCGCAGGGATACTGAAGAAACTAGGTGAACTAAGATTTAGTTGCTTGGTCTCAACTATTTAGCATTTTGATAGATCCTATTATTGATTGCATAATCTAAACTCAAGCATTTGGTAGTTGTTGGATACATTTATCTAAACCCGACAAAGAGTTTATTGGATTAAACAGAAGAGCCTTGCCTAACTCATATCACTCGAGATTGAATAGAGGTTATTCTGGAACAAATTTGTTGTTCCTTTACTTGTTGGAATACGATCAAGAATTGTTCTAGTGTGTGCACTTATTGAATGTCGGAAGCAGGATCTTGGAGAAACTAGGTGAACTATAGATTTAGTTGCTTGGTCTCGGTATACGAAGTTGGTTTGATTTTGTATAGCGGCAATTCCGAGAGTATTCACTGGACTAGGTCCCGAGTTTTTCCGCATTTGTAGGTTTCCTCAGTTAATAAAATCTTGCCGTGTCATTTACTTGTTTTCCGCAATTATAATTGTTGTTATTATAATTTAAAGTAAATTACACAAACGCACTCAGATTATTTGGATAGTGATCCTATATACTTTTGTTAAGTCTGAACCTATTATCAAGTAATCACACTTTGATTGTTGTATTGTCTGATCTTGTATCCATAGACAATCACACAAAGTGTGAATACCGGGTCGTTTTATTGTCTCGACTAAGTCCATAGACAATCACTTTGGTACCCTAAATTTTTCATTTATGATACAAATCCATGTGATTTTTAATGTCCGACAAAATCTGATTTTTATTAAAGTAAGGTCACTCATGTTGTTCTCTCGGAATGACATCAAATAGGAAAGTTCTTTTGAACTTGTGCTTAATTATATCTTTGTGGGGAGAGTGCATGTGGAATATAGAGGGATGCTTGTATATTAGATCTCCTAGATGAGACACTTTTCAGGAAGTATTTTATACTGTGATATCATCTAATAAAGTTGATATGTACTCCTTTTAAGTCTTGAAGTACCTTTGATAGAATTCATTTCATCCATTGTTTTCAGTACCTTTGCCAATTGTTATTGACAAAATGGGGAGCACTAATTAGTAGTGTCGCACTACATACATATGGTTTATGGATTAAAGTCTAATGGTAGATATTTGATCACATTATAACCTGTGGTTATGACTTAAGACAAGTCAAAAGTGATATGAAAATGGTTAAACTTATAGTTCCGTCTTGTTAGTTTCGAAAAACTTTCATGAAAAGTCATTTATTACCTTTGTTTGGTTATGGTCCATCCCTAACTGTGGCATATATTTTGTTGTGTTAATCTCAAATCAAAGATGCAATCTAATGGTAGATATTGATTGCTTGATTTTAAAGCTACATTAGCTTAAATCTAAAGTAACTTTGTTTTGAAAGTATATATAAGGAGAACCTCAATCAACCGGGATCTTTGAATCGGAAACACTTTTCTCTCTATGTCCTAGTTGTAAACTAGAGTCATCTTCTCCTTTTTAAACCTTTTTTGTGTCTAGCAACTAAAAAGACTTCGCTTTGGGATTCTGTGAAGCCATGTTTAGGTATCTTTATCTTGATAGTTAAACGCTATCCCGATCTTGCCACGATTATTGAGTTTCACTGCTTAGAAAGGTATTCAGAAATTGCAAATTTTCTTAAATCTGAGACTTTATCCAAGTATATTCCTCTATAACGATTCTTTGTTGAAATCGGAGTAGTTTTACTACAGGTGAATAATAATCTAGGATGCTCTTCGGGAGTCGTAAATGTGGATTTTGAGGTTTGCTAGATTTTGTCTATTGTAAATGATTTCCTATCTCACCTTTGATCTTTGATCAAAATGGAAATCACATATAGTTTATCACATGGGATGTAGATTGGTTTAAAGTCTGTGAATCGAGTTAGGCTTACTCTTAGAATGTAAAGGACGTCACTAAGGTAATCAATTACGCATAGTCTTGGAGATTCAAGAGGCATAAGGAGCGCGACTATAACATATTTGTGATGGTAGATTCTATTATCAACTACATTTTAGTCCGAAGTTTTGATAGTAGGCTAGAGTAGAGGCTTAATACGTTTGGTGCTCAAATCGGGACAAAGTCCCAACGGTTTTCCGCATTTGTGGTTTCTCATTAACAAAATTTAAGTGAATACTGTGTTATTTATTTTTCCGCATTATATTTTTTATCTTTTATAATTGAAATATCACAGGTTGTACATAAATCAATCAAAATAGATAGTTCGGCCGTAATTATTGGATACTGAATTTTGTTTGAGTCCTTGGATATTGATATTTGTGTCGTCCAAGTACTCTCACTTTATAATCAAAGTTCACATATTTGTTCCTTTATTTGATCGTGAGAGAAAGAGATATAAACTTTTCTTATAATTCCTGATTGAGATTCATTAAGTTGTATAACTCTCAGAATTGTAATTGAGTTTAATCCATACATGTTTCCTAAGAAAAAGTTGGTTGTGTATTTTGGTACCCCCACATTTTTACATCTTAAACCAAATTGACATCTTTTGTGTTTGCAGACCTTTAGGTGCATTAGTATGATGAAGCATTTTAGACACGGGGTTTTAGCCACATGCATGGGATCGAATTTACTGAAATACAAATTTGAAGCACATTAAATCCCTAAAAGGTATTGAAAGCGTTAACCTGTGTTTGTTGCTGAGTGTGGAAAGTGAATGTGGAAATTCATGCCAAAGTGGGAGAAATAAAAATCATGAAGTTGGCTTAAAAATCTTGCAAGGTGGAGAATATTGAAAGTTGGTATAGACATGCTTACAAAGTTGATAATGACTTCACCATTGAGTTTATAATCCTACTAAACAACGTTTCTTATTATTAGTAGGTTTTCTAATCGAAGTAGAACTTGGTTTCCTAATTATAATAGAACTTGTTTTCGAAAAATCACCTTATTATGGCTTTATAAATTAATAAAAACATAACCTAGGTTATAAGTATCTATCAATCTTGCTCCGTAGATTTTGTAGAGTATTTTACCTATACTTACATCATCATGCATTTATCTCTGTTCATAAAGAAGAAAAGTTGTCTCTACATTAGTAAGATGTAGATCAATATAGCTTTAGGTAATGAGAGTTGAGAATATGGGAGAAGGTGAGGTTGAGTGTCGTGTGCATTGTGAATCTTCCGATATAGAATGAAGTTATTTATGTTGCCCATAGGATGTAGATACATCGCCGAACCATGTAAAATCTTTGTGTTGTGTTCTATGTGCATTACTGATAGGTGTATTAAACACCTTGATTATATCTATAATTGATGCTTTCTTTGTTATGTTTTCTGGCGAATTATGTATTATTACGGTCGTTTTGAGTCTTATAGGTGTTTTGGAGTCACTGGAGCAAAAAGAAGTGGAATTGTCAAATCATATATTTCTTATCCTCATCTTGAAAGAGGACGAAAAGACGAAGCCAACGGTGAAATAGTGAGGTCATTCCGATTTCATATGAAGAAGTTGGGTAGCTTTTAAACATGCGTGATTCTGGGACTGATGTTGAATGGAAATCACGGTGGGTCAGCAATTTGAGTTGTGTACTTATCCCGATGAGTGGGGTGTCGATATCCGCTCCAGGTAGTAGACCTCATCTAGGTCGAGCTCCTGATAACAACACAATTTTGTTCTCTTCAACACGTACAAAACCGACAAAGGGGTTCACGCCTACAGATTGGATAACGAAGTCAAACGAGAGAAAGATGATTATGGAGGAAACGGAAGAGATTAGACATGGGTTTTGAGTATGAAATCTGCTACTCACAAATCGTGCCTAAATGAAGAGTCGTTGAGCGATTAGGGGAGAACAAGATGGGTTCGATTGTGGTGGTCGATTAGGCTGTATGTTCTTGCCGTGATGGTTCGATTTGTGATGGGTTATTGATTTGTGGAAGATGAACTCGAGAATGAATGCAGGATGGGAATCATAATCTAGGTCTGACCGAGTTTATTTTGGAGTCTGACAGGAGAAATGGGTTGTAGCTAATTGTTGCTGTGATGAATTGTGCCGTTGATTGAAGTGGAGATTCATGGGCATTCTGAGAATTTGAGATGCAGATGGGTTTGTGTGAATTAATGGGTTTCTGGTGGAATTACATGAGATCGAGTTGGTGTTTGAACTCAGGTGATGAATGGGTTTCGAATTAAGTCTCCAGAAGATCTGAAAAGATGGGTTTTGGTTGAATCAAAGAGAAGACGAAGAAGGAATGAAGAATTAGTGGTGAACTCGGGTATGGATTGGATTTATTCGTGGCTGATTGGATGAGATTAATGAAGCTTCGCAAATGGTATGTTTGTTGAACCGGATAGGACTAGATTGAACTCGAGATATAGTTGAGCCGAAACTTGGTAAGAAATTGCAAAAGTATGAATTGAATGAGTCAGTTTGATTTCAATGGATGAACTCAAAGTGAAGCAGTGATGAATGGAGTAAGTTAGGGTTTCATATGGCTCATATGATGAACTCAAGAAGACATATGTTGGGGAAATGGAAGTCACAAATGGTTAGGTTTGAGTAAATGGGTGGGTTTCACTGGTGGTGTTGACTGTGAAAGAAATCTTTGAGCCGTGTGGGTGCTTTGCAATATTGGGAAGATGACACCGTACATGGCATGGAGATGCTGCTTCTGAGCTTTGAGAAGATTACAAGGGTTTTTGATGTTGGCAGTGATAAGAAGACCAGGTCAGGGGAGGAAACAAGACTGACAGAGATGGAGCTGTATGAGGTTGAGCCCACTAGGTGGTAGTTGTTGGTCAATCGTGGTGGATGTAGGGGCTCAGTGGTTAAGTTCCAATGCGCCGTTGTGATGCAAGGAATGCAAGAAGAGATGAAGGTCAAGCGTAATAACTAGGCGAAGTGCGGTGAATGTGGAGGTTGAAACTCAAGTCTCGTGAATGGTCAAGTGGAAATTCACGCAGTGGACTCAAGGCTTGAAATTTGGTGATAGTCATAGTAGATGCTAACAACAAGAAGCGATGAAGAATAAGGTCATGTTACATTGCAGCTGGAGTGAAGATGTTTCTGTAGGTTTGGCAGGTGATGTTGTAGCTGAAATAGGTTTTGCTGGGAACAGATGCAAGTTGGTCTTGGATTAAAATGAGAAGACAAAGTTTGTTGGGTTTGTGCCAAATTTGCAATGAAGGCATTGAAGGTGGATGTGCACATAAGTCTTGTGAGTGATGGAAAGAATGAGTTTGTGGTTTCCATTGTGGCTTGATTTATGTGAGCGTAATGAAGAGTTAAGACCGAATTAGTTGTGGCCGCACCGGTTGTGATTACGATATGAGGAAGTGGTGAACGAAGCCAAGAAAAGAAGGCTGCATAGGGTTAAGCAAGTTACTGAATGTCTTGTTGTTGCGTTGCAGGGAATTGTGATGCCACTCGAAGTGCAGATAAAGCAACAGAGGTTAGAGCCGAAGTGATGCGGAGTTGATATGGAGCATGCCTCGTACAGTGCAGGTCAAACAAATGGGTGTGTTTGATGTACTGGAAATGGATTTGATATGCTTGTAGAAGTGATATGGAAGTCAGCAGGTGAATAGAGGAGAATTAGGTGGAACTAGCAATGGAATGAACTGGAATTTGATGCGGCGAGAGAATGGGAATTCATGGCAAGAAGACAATGGAGACTGGGTTGAATACAAGCAGTGATACAAAGCTATTACAGGAATGAATGTTTGTGGAGTTGGCCTGAGGGTGATGTGTGTTAGGCTGTTATCACGGGGAAGGCCTAATCGTTAGGAAACAACCCGAGAAATAGTTAGAACTCGGCCAAAATCAGAGTCAGGCGAGTTGACTCAACGATCCAGTCACTTGACTCACCGATCCAGTGGATTAACTCCGGATAGCTTGGCTTCTATATATGGGCTAGACAGTGAGATAGCCTGGGTTGGGAAAGTTTGGCTTTAGGTGGAGAAAAGCTATATAAAAGGATCTTATCTCATATATCTCTTTATTTATCTTTTGCCTCTACTTTGTTTTCTAGTGTTTAGAACCATGAAAGATTTTCTCTTTCTTCTTGTTATGAACTCCATGAATATGAGCTAGAGTTTTCTTTTGGTTATGGATTAGTTGGATTTCCAAACATGAGTTTTTGTTCAATAAATTAGTTTTCTCTCATATTATCTTTTATGATTCACCATTAATAATCTCATATGATTGAATGTTTGTTTTGTCAAGTTGCAAATTGGTAGAACTCACATGCATGTCTTTTGCTAGATTAGGGTTATTATACGCAAAAGTGATAATTCCTGATTTGAAGTAGCATAATTATGATTATAGTTTGTAGTGATATATTCTTATGATCATATGTGAACCATAACCTTTGTTAAATCGGATTAGTGCTTTTACACGTTCGATTGCTTTGATTGGCCTGATTTCATAGCACCTAATGCATCTAGGGAATTAAACTTGATTAGTGCTTTTACACGTTAGGTTGTTATTTTAGATAGAATTCATATTCGCATCTTTTAATGTGTTTGTTGATGACAAGAGGAGATTAGCGGGATATTCTTGCGATCAAGGTATTCTAGGGCCTTTGATAAAAGTTGAGATTAAAATATCAATTCTAGTTATTGTGTTGAAAACATGTTTGTGATTGAAGACGAATCCATGACCAATATTTTCTCATCCTTGATTTGCGTGTTTACCTTTATTGTTTGCTTTTATTTAGTTTATTATATTAAAATCACAAGACCCCCGGTGTTATTCATAGATAACCGAAACATATTGACAACCTAAGTCCTCTCTCGTGGGAACGATCCTTTCTTGCCCTTGCTTCATTATATATTTTGAGTAGTAAGAAAGTGTAATTTATATTTGTGTCAGTGACAACCTACACAAATTTACAGGCGCCATTGGGGGAGGCAACGGTTGTCACTTGTTTTTGGTTTCTTATTTTTGTTTTTAGTTTTTGTTTTATTTTCTTATTTTAGGTTTTAACCTTGGTTTGAGAATTTTATTTCGTGTGCTTGTTTCTCATGGAAGGAGCATACTATGAGAATGGATACGGTTTTCAACAACCTCAACAATATGATAACCGATAGGTGTAGAATACACCGTTTTTACTATATAGGGTTTATGCTTTCTTTGCTAATTTTCAGTGTGAATTATGTATCTTATATTTGCTTTCGAGTTTTATAGGTGCAACGGAGTCATCGAGAACAAAGGAGAAAAAATCGTTCATTTGGAACGTAAGGGCTAAAAGATCAATTCATGGGAGAGCTATACTTGGAGCAGGCCAGTTTTGAGCGAGGGAGGTGGAGAATGTAGCTGTCGCTCCCCCATAACCGACAACAGATGAGTAGAGATATAGATTGTCGATTGTCCAACCGACAAGCCATTTATGGACCGGACGGCCCTTATCCAATTTCGGGTGCCTAGAGTCATTTCCGGGTAACCCCTTGTCTATTCTAACTGGGTGGTTATATCCGGTTTCATTTCCTACACAATACCAAAAATTCGAGAGAAAAATCATTTTTATTTTCTTCGAGGGCTACTGTGTTTAATCGAGAATTGGGGATATTAAGGGAGATCGAAAAGAGAGAAATGCAAAGAGGAATTAGGGATTGTATCTGCAGGTTGAGATTCGAGAGAGAAGTGAGAAGAACGGTTCTTTGTTGGATCGAGTGGGTTGTTGTTCACCGTTGAAGACGATCGAATGAAGAGGTGCGGTGACGATTAAAGATCGAATTTAAGAGTCTCTGTGTGATGGGTTTTTGTGGAAATGGAGGTTAAAGAGATGGGTTAAACTCGATTGACTTTAGTTTGATTTTGGTAAAGAAAGAAAGGGGATCTGTAGGAATTGATTCGTAAGCCTCGAGAAAATGGTAGAGATTCGATTAGGGTTATGTTTCAAATGCTGGAAGGAAGAACTGGTCTATGGGTTGATTCCAGGGAAGATTGCAAGGCTGAGGTGATGATTTGATGTTCGGGTTTTTCTTTGGAATTGTGTATTACAGGATGGGCTTGTTCTGAGAATGTGTTGGTAATGCAGTCAAATGGACCAAGAATGGAAGCAGGGTGTGCATATGAGTAAGTAATATTGGCTAGGTAGCGTTGTCGTGCAGTGAGAAACTACAATGGATGTCGAAGGCTGTTTGTTTGAAAACAAAGAAAGAGGGCCGAGTTAGTTAGTTGTAGCTGCCGGGGAAAATGGAGTTGAGTTCCATGGGATACTGTGGTGAACCGCCACCGAAATTGCACTTGAGATGTGTGTTGAAGGTCGGCGTGCTTGCCGTTGTTGCTATATTGTACATGGGAAAGTGGTGATGCTATTATTTTGCTAGTGCGCCACAGCCCAAGATCCGAGGGTACATTGGAGGTCTTAAGTGCAGTGGTCGATGTTGGTGCTATAAAATATGTGAAAGTTGCAGTCATGTGTGAGTAAATGGAATGTGCTATGGTAGCTGGAATTGCAAAGCAAGAGTCGCCGTACACAAATTTAACCGGTGGTGTTGCTAGTGGTTATGGAGGCCGAAATGAGTTTGTGGTTGCCATTGTGGCTTGAGTCAACCTGTAGATGATGCATATGAGACAGAGATAAAGCGGGTGGAGACATAGATGGGTTCCTGTGGTGGTTGAATCTTGACAGAGTGGAGCTGAACTGGTGGTAATTGTATTGATTGATTGCGGGGAGGAAATGGGTTGTTACAGTGACTCGGGGGGTATGGCTTGAGTTGATGCTTTAATGGAGGTGTTGAGCGAATGAGAAGACTCAAGTGTGATGCAAAGGGAATGTGAGAGCTGCAGAAATGGAGTTGCAGCTGTGAAGGATACATGGCACGATGACAAGTGAATCCTGTGCAATTGTATGTGCCATATGAAGCACGAATGGGGATGGTATTTCTTTGTAAGAATGGTTTGAAGCCATGAAGGGAACTGGTGTCGTCACAAACTAAGTGAGCTAGAGTTGTGGTTCAGAATGGGTTTAATTGTAATGCCATAGCTGGGATTGAAAGAATGGATTTAATATTGGTTTTGGGAGTGGCAATGCGGGGCCATTGCGAGGCCGGGTAGGCGTTAAGCTTCTGACACAACACTTGCAATGGCTCGTGCAGATCGGGCCCGACGAGTCGATCCGGTTAGCTCATCGAAGATAGTCGACTCGGAGTCCGACCGCGGGATCCGGACTCACCTGTTGACTCACCCTAACTCGGTCTTGACCGAGTTGACCGTCAAATCCGATCCGATTGGCCGGTGGATCGGGCGGACTTTGGCGTCACTCCGAACCGATTTCCAAATGACCTTTCCGGCCGATTTCCGGCCACAATACCAATTTCCAGCGACCACTTTGGGACATATTTTCTACATGGGTTTCTCCTTCTTATGGGCTTGGTGGATTTTCATCTATTGGACTTTGAAGACTAGACCTAATTTTAGAAGTTGGAGAAAAGCTATAAAGGGAAGGTCTTCTACAACTTATGAAAAATCTTATTCTTGGAATTTTGGAGAGCCGTTTTTGTTTACGCTTCTAGGGTTTGCTTTTGTTCTTCTTCTTCATTATTTTATTATTGAATATTGATTATGATGAACTCCATAGCTATGAGTAGCTAAACATATTATTGGTGATGGGATAAAAGTTGATTTCTCAACATGTTTTTGAATCTATGAATTAGTTTTGTCTCAATATTTTATTGTTTGTGATTCACAATTAATAGTGTTATAAGATTTGATAGTTTGTTTGGTTGAGTCCGGAATCAATCCGATTTGCATTCATCTCTAGAGCTATATTAGGGTTTTCAATACGAAAAAGTTGTTTATCCCTGATTCTAAGTAGCATAATTGTGGGTAGTGCTTGTAGTGATATATCCTACTAGTCACAAGTGAATCATAACTTTTGTTAAAACGTTTAGTGCTTTTACACATTCGTTTGCATTGATTAGTCTTATTCCGTAGAACTTTATGCTTTTAGGGAGTTAAACTTAATTGTGCTTTTACACTTTAGGTTGCTTTCTACGAAGAATTCACATATGCATCTTTTAATGTGGTTGTGATGAAAACAGGGAATTAACGGGTTATACTTGCGATCAAGGTATCCTAGGACTATTAGTAAAATAAGAGATTAAAATACCAATTCTAATCATTGATGAAAATACATGTTTGTGAATGATACTATCCCGTGACCAATATCTTCTCCTTATTGATTTCTCAAATTATTTACTTTGCTTTCAATTACTTTTATTTGCTTAGATACAACAAACATTCCCCGTGGTTACTTAGAAACCAAAATTTTATAACAACGAAAGCCTCTCGTGGATCGAACTCTTTCTTATCGCATACTATATTTATATCTAGTTGATTGAGAAAGTGAAATTATATTTGACGGATTGACAACCGACCAACAACTACCAATTCTAGGGGTATAATCAAAACCAATTCATTGGTTATGACCAATATTCCATGGAACCTTATGGTTTTACTCAACAACCTTATGGCGGGTATGTGTGTGAACAACCACAAGGATGGGAGGATTCTTATGCTCGTGAACAAAAAGTCTCTAACTTTATCGACAAAGTTTCCAATGTTTTACAAGTGGAATTTCAAAAAGAAAAAGAGACTACAAACGAGCAACTCCAAGAACTTCGTGAAGGTATTGCTAGCTTGAAAGAGGCATTGATCAATGCAAGGAAGATATGGATAATTCTAATGTGCATATGGTTTGTGATGAATATTTGATTGATGCTAATGTTGAAAAAGGCCAATCCTTGGGCACTTTCGTTGATAATTGTGTAGTTAACTCAACTCTTGATCGTATTAATGATCATTCACCTATTCAAAAGGATGAGTTCGAGATTAGCAACACTAAATTCAGCGAGGACCAATCTTATGTTGACTATGATAGTGACGGTGATTATGATACATTGCTTGAAACAACTCATGGTGACATCCCCGAGGAGTGTACAATGGAGTCTTTTGGGATCAAGATGAAGACGAAGAGGAATATGTCGACACTTGTGTAGATTACTCAAGCATTGATCTTAATAATGATCAAGAGCCTATTCAAAGGGTGGAGCTTGAGGATGATGCATTTTCGAGTGTTCTAAAAAAGTTTCTTATAATAAAATTTGGATCCGCAAAAGAGTATGTGCCTTACAACAAAAAGGAGTGTGTTGAGAATGAGACCTAGGTATGACCAATATTGTGGAAGACCCAATTGAGCTTGGTATATGATTGTAATGATGATGTTTATGTCGAGACTTTGGCAGAAACGGACGAAGAATGGTTGCAAGGTTTGATAGAGGACCATGATATACATGAGGTGAATAATTCACTTGAGTTTTTCAAGGATGAAGAGGATTTCGTGATACAATAGATTGTGCAAGGTTTGTCTAACCCGTTGCTATTGTTTCTTCTCCTTTACCTCTTATTGGTTTGAATGTATGTGCTTCGAGAATATTGTTGAATGACTTTGTTTCTCGATATCCTCCATTAAAGATACTTGATTCTCATACTATGCGGGTTTTGGAACAAGAAACCGTGGAAGTATCCTAAACTTCTATATTCTTTATACACTCCCAAGTGTGGACAAGAATAAGTGTAGGGGAAGCTTTTATCGGTTCATAACTTCACTTTTGCTTTATTGTACTAATATTTGTGTGAAGCTAGTGTTTCCAAAACAGGTTCTTTGGAAGGATCCCCAAATTTTCAGGTTATTGGTATATGGGGAATGAATCTTGCAAGGATATAGTCGGGCTGACGACTTTAAACCAAGCGTTGCATGGGAGGCAACCCATAGGTTTTGTATCTCTTATCTTTTAATTTTTCTTTTCTTGTTTTTTATGCTTTCTTTTCGTAAATTATTATATGATTTCCCACCTTGACTTTCTTTGGACGATTCAATTTACATTGAGGACAATGTAAAGTTTAAGTGTGGGGGAGTGGTTAAGCATTTGCGTTGTAAATTTTTCAACTTTTGTGTAAATTAGTGAATAAGAAAACTCCAACTTATGTTTAGTTTAGAGTCACATAGTATACATGTCGCTAAGATTACATCGAGAATCTCATAAGAGTGACTGAACTTAGAGATGACAGAGAACATGATCGGGTTTCTTAATTGTATGAGAGTTAAAGTTGGATTTAACCATGCCAGTGGCAAATAAGGTGCATACTAAATTTAGTATTAGAGTAGTGATCCCCTATAGTGGAGACTACCCATGTTACATAATGTGAGGCATTGACTGGTAGGCCTCTAAGAGTGTATATATTTATGGCCTACGGGTTATACCGCAAGTGCACGGCGTCTATCGGAGACGCGGCAAGTACGGGTCGATCCCACAAGGACTAGGGTGTGCTTTGTGTGTGATCTAAGGCTTATTCAACTGAATTCAAGTAAGTAACAAGTGACAACAGGGGGTTTTGCCGATACGGCTGATTTTAACTGAAGTGAACCTAAGCTAAGGTATAAACAAGGATAAAAGTATGCTAAGTCTTCAAATCCACCACTAAATTCCTAGTGTGTGCTCAAGCGAAGTTGAGGTTTCTTGTTCATGGTAGACAAGTGAGGTGTGTCAATTCCATCACCTAGCTAAGGAGTTTCACCTTGTGATCCTTCAATATCACCTGAAGTTACTAACCGGGAAAGACTGGTTGTCTAATTAAGCACAACCGGTCAAGGGAATTAGTATTAGGGCCTAAGGGTTGAGTCAGCAAAGACATCATCATCACGGGGTATTCTAACTACGATGTATCCATGGCATTGGCATACACTTGTGAGAGCAATGTGTTGGATGCTAAGATTGAAGTTATCTTTAAATTTAAACACTCAAGACAACTCAAACTGAGTTGAATTCATACATGGAATTAGGGTTTCATGAAACCCTAGCAAACTAAATTAAACCGAAAAATAACAAAATTAAATCTAAATGACTGCACTGGCTAATCCAGGCGTGCCTTCTATCTCCATAGAACACTCCTATTTATACATGCAAAGTTTCCCCCAAAATACCTAACCCTAATTCAATTAAAATAAAAATCAAATGAAAACACATCGAACCCAAACTGGAATCCGCGTTCTCCCTTACGTCTAATCGCCCCGAACTCCATGCTTTGATTTGTGGTGATGAAAACCCTAGCTTTAGTTTTTCTCTAAGTTAGCTTCTAGGGTTGGAGAAGCTAAGAAAGAGAAAACTAAATCTAGAGAGGGGTGCGGTTGGTAGCGGATTAGTTGTTGTTTGTGGTGTCGGTGGGGGTGATGGTGACGGAAGAGGAGATGGTGGTGGTGAGGGTTTTGCAGAGCTCTGCTCTGTGTCGGGTGAGAGGGAGAGGAAGAAAGAGAAGGATGGAGAGAAAATGGGTAGGTCGATTAGGGTATAGGGTATGGTTGATTCGGTGTGGCGTGCGAAGAAAGGACTCGAAGAGAAGGGCCTAGCGAGCGTAGGATGGAGCGATGGAGATCCGAACGGCTCGGGGATGTAGACGGTTTTGGTGTGATCTAGTGTTGCACGGAGCAGCGATCTTGATGCACGTGGAGCGGCGGGACCGTTGGATGAGGGAGAAAGAAATCTCAACGTCTCGAAGAGACGGGCTCGGATCCGGGTCGTGGGTAGCTTTAGCCCATGTCTTCCTTGTTGGGTTGCAACCGATTCGCGCGGGCTTTGGCTATCTCGCTCCATAGATGTTTGACTCCAATTCTTCGCTCTTTTGGCTCCTCGGATTCTCCGATCTTTATTTATTACCTAAAAACACAAAATTAATTAATACAAATATTTATTCTTGAAAACAAAGAAAATACGTAATACTGGGATAATATCTCGATTTATAAGCGCAAAAGATGAGTAAATGCCAATAAAAAAGGTGTATAAATATGCACTATTTGGCACTCATCAAATACCCCCAAACTGAATTTTACTTGTCCTCAAGTGAAACGAGAAATTAAGAAATCCTAACTATACCCCTGTCGCAGTCTCTCGAATGCATTTAGCGTATGCACTAAGCCTTTAAACCCCTAGGTGTCCCTAGTGGACGAAGTTGTAGTCTCGTGAGGGTTTACCAGAGGTGTACCCACAAAACCTTCTCCAACTTCAAAGTGTAAAGAGTCTCAAGCCTCCAAGAAGCTATGAGGACATAGAGTTTCGCATGCTAGTAACGAAGTTAGAACTACCAAAGAACGCATTCTCATCCTTAAGTCTGGCGAGAAGTAACCATACCATATGAAAGAATTCGGATTCGATTGTGATCATAAGTCTCAACTTCGCCTCACCATTAGGGTTTTATGATAATTGCACTCAAAAAGATTGATTTTAGTCTCTCATGTGTGCGGGCGGGAATAAAGAGAGAAATCCTGCACACGTTGTAGATAAGAAGGATAACCTTCCGAAATAAAATGCGGAGACTCCCACGTAGTGTGGACAAAAAGAATCTTTTCTGATGATCTCTAAGAAAGGAAATCAACCATTAGCAAGGGTGGGAGTACTCACTCACTTCTCACCCGATCGGCAATTAATATCACTCTCTCATAAGAACCATAGAAACGTCTTCAATCTTCGGTCTTCGGTCTTCACTTGTTGATGACGAACTTCTAAACTTCACAAAACTTGACAATTTTTAACTTTCTACTCAAATTCCTTGTTGCTTGGATTTTTCTTCTTGAACTCTCTTTACCAAGGTGGTAGCAAAAATAAACTACAATTTTTTTTTTTTTTTTTTTTTTTTTTTTAATTACAAAAAGTGAAAATAAAAATACAAATAATGACACAACTAACTCCATGGACAAAGGACTTTATCACTCAATTTTTCCACAACTTGTATTGTCTTGATTTTATAAATTTTATTAATTCTCATCCTATTTTCTTTTCTTTGTTGCACATAAACCTTGGACTATATCAATTTTTCTTTCAATATTCTGATGCTGCTCCGTTTGTTGACGATGATGTGTTTCTATGGGTCTTGGCCGATTGAGAGAGAGTGATGCTAATCGCAAATCGATATTTAGAAGGAGTTTTCATCTTTAGACGTCACCCTCATGATTGACAAAAACTAGCACTCAAGAGATCAAAAGTAGTCTTTGAAATTGGTGCGAAGTTGGGTAGCTCACCATTCCTACCCTAATTTACGTAAGGTGACACACACTCTAACAAACTTTTCTAGAAAGTTGCAAAAAATTGAAGGTTGGTGCCTCACTTGATGTAAAATGGGTAGTCTCCACTATGGTTGATCACAATTCTACTACCGAATATCTAAACAAAGACACCTAATTCGCCCTCCCGGTATGGTTAAATCCAACTTTAACGCTCTAATCAACTAAGGAACCCGATTATGTTTTCCCGGTACTTCTAACTTTTGTTATTTCGGTCGATTCTCTATGTAAACATAGCTAGAAGCATGCTAGTGACTCTAAAATCTCTAAAAGTTGGAGGTTTTACAAAAAGAGTTTTGAATTTTTTTTTTTTTTTTTTTTTTTTTTTTTTTTTTGAAAAATTAAAAGATAAAATAAAAGACTAAATTTAAAATTAAAAGATAAAATAAAAGACTAAAAACTCTAAATGCAAATGCACCCCAAACCTAAATCAAACATTGTCCTCAATGTGTCGACATAAAGAAAAATTTAACAAGTCACATACCGAGAGAACTATGCTGATAAGATAAAAAGGGAAGAGATTACCGGATGTCGGCAGGAGCAAGGTTGAGCTTCATTCGTCAAGGCTAGAATCCAATATTCTCAACGGAGATCATATCGGATTAGCATAATATATGTGCAAGAAGACTCAACCGATTCAAGAAAAGAAAATTTAACAAGTCCTACTGAATTATATACAAAAATTTACTAACAATCTAAAGAGTTGAGGGTCAACCCAAAAGATAATGTACAAACATGAAAATGGGCTTTGGTTTATGTGGGAATTTGGTTTGTTTGGGATTTGGTTTGTGTGGGAATTTGGTTTTGTTGGGAGCTTTGGTTTATGTGGGAATTTGGTTTGTTGCAAAGTGTGTATCCTTAAGTGGATTGAGCCCATTGACAGTTTGGTTTGGCAGCCCGGGTTGGGTTCAGTTATATGCACGGACCAACAGATGTGGGCTTAGTTGTTTAGGGTTCAGCCAATTATGTGGGTTGATATGGGCTGAAAATTGAGAATGGTTGGCCCAAGAAAGTGGGCTTCGAAACTTATGCGGCCAATTTGTGTGGTTTATGTGGGCTTGGTTGACTCACGAGCCTAGGTTATGTGGGCTACACGGTGTGTGCAAAGCTTTCGGTGTGTGCCGGGCTAGGCTAGCCTCTCGGTTGTGTTGCACGAAACAATGCAAACAAGCAAAACCACAAGGATGAACACCAATACAAAGCTGAAATACACGAAGTCTTTGGTAAATCTTTGCGATTCTTTGTTGAAGAGTTCACTGACACACCATAGTTTAAATTGCGAGTAACACTACTATGCACGGCCATGTCGGAGTGAGCAAGTATACGTTCAAGCAAAGTCACCACATAAGCACACATGTATGCATACAATTGCACAAAGCGAGATGGCTCAACAAGTTCAACAATTTTTTCGCCACAAAGACCTTGTTTGGCAAGAGTATAAGATAAGCAAGAACTGAATGTGTGCACAGATTACAGGGCAGCTTATAAGACAGGACTTATGCACAACCCAACACTGGTCAGCAATTCGCAACACAGCCTCAGGGGGCTGGAGGGTTGCACATGTCACTAGCTCTCACGGATATATGCTCACACACTACGGGGCGGATGGAGTTAGGCTCGAGTTGTTGGAGTCAACTGGGATAGTTGATATCAACCAACCCGATTGATTCACCGACACAGTATCGTAGCTCAAACTCACGGCTTCGAGGTCTGGAGTTGAGCTCGGGGCCTTGTCAAAGCTTAGGCCTCTCGGTGAAGAGATGGTTAATTCAACCAATAACTAATGCACGTAACTTACAAGGCATATAGCTTACAAGCTCAACAAGGTTGCAAATAAGTAGCCACCTAGCTAGCCAATATGTTACCCGGGCGAGATAGCTCACAAGCTCGCTTGGTTTGACAACAAGTTGGCGTAACAAGGTTTGCGGTGAGGCTCAATGACTTCGAATGGAGCTCAGGGCAGATGGGCTATGCTCAGGCTGAGGTTATCATGCATTGAAGCCAAGGTATGCAAAATAGGTTGTGACAGGTTAAGCACAAAGGAGTCAGGGGAGATGACAGCTCAATTCTCAATCTTAATAGGCTAAGACTCACAGCTCACAAGGTCACAGGGTCATGCTCAGGTTGCATACATGGTATATTATCATCAATAGTTCAATCATTCAATGCTCCACAGACTCACAAAATACTGCATTTGGTGAGCTTACCTTAAGTTCTGTGTTTCCTTGCCTTTCTTAGGTTGGCTCAGGTGCTCACAGGCACAGCAGCAGTACCCCGTTTACTCAAAGAAATAAATATCGGTCCCGGGGAAGGTGCAAGTTATAGCGAGAAGATGCATATCACTAATGACTAGCTTTTCCTTGCAAGTTATAGCTCAGTGCAAGGTGCAAGCTTTTCCTTGCACTTGGCAGATGACCACCGAGAGGAACTTGACCGACACGAGGAACAAAAGTCACTAATGACACTAAGATGCAAGATGTATAGTTGCAATGACTACAAAATGCAAGAAGAGAAGTATGGATTAACTATGCAATGGATTAAACAAACTAAGTTACACTAACACTAAGCTACAAGGCAATGAAACCTATAACTCGATCAAAAAGCAAGATGCAAAGTGTAAAATGGAATGCAATAACGGGTTATACTAAGCTACATGTTAATACGCTAATATGCTAAAACAATATAACGGCTAATATGCTAAAACAATAAAGATGCAACAAAAGAGAGAACAATCTGTATTACACTAAGTTAAACAAAAAAAAAGAAAATTACGTATGAATGATGCTCTAACGGATGGACTGAAAGGTTGAAAAATTAACAACAATAGATGCAAATAGATGCAAGTAATAAAGGATGCAAGTAACAACAGAGTTGAAAATAACAATGCAAGGCGTATATACATGGGTGAAAGGGAAATCAGTTAAGCAAGACCAATAATCAGCAGGGCACACGCCAAGTCCCCGGCAGCGGCGCCAAAAACTTGGTAGGCCTCTAAGAGTGTATATATTTATGGCCTACGGGTTATACCGCAAGTGCACGGCGTCTATCGGAGACGCGGCAAGTACGGGTCGATCCCACAAGGACTAGGGTGTGCTTTGTGTGTGATCTAAGGCTTCTTCAACTGAATTCAAGTAAGTAACAAGTGACAACAGGGGGTTTTGCCGATACGGCTGATTTTAACTGAAGTGAACCTAAGCTAAGGTATAAACAGTGATAAAAGTATGCTAAGTCTTCAAATCCACCACTAAATTCCTAGTGTGTGCTCAACTGAGTTGAGGTTTCTTGTTCCTATGGTAGACAAGTGAGGTGTGTCAATTCCATCACCTAGCTAAGGAGTTTCACCTTGTGATCCTTCAATATCAGCTGAAGTTACTAACCCGGAGCACTGGTTGTCTAATTAAGCACAACCAAATCCAAGGGAATTAGTATTAGGGCCTAAGGGTTGAGCTATGAAAGATCATCATCACGGGGTATTCTAACTACGTTGTATCCATGGCATTGGCATACACTTTGTGAGAGCAATGTGTTGGATGCTAAGATTGAAGTTATCTTTAAATTTAAACACTCAAGACAACTCAAACCGAGTTGAATTCATACATGGAATTAGGGTTTCATGAAACCCTAGCAAACTAAATTAAAACGAAAAAACAAAATTAAATCTAAATGACTGCACTGGCTAATCCAGGCGTGCCTTCTATCTCCATAGAACACTCCTATTTATACATGCAAAGTTTCCCCCAAAATACCTAACCCTAATTCAATTAAAAAAAATCAAATGAAAACACATCGAACCCATACTGAATCCGTTCTCCCTTCGTCTAATCGCCCCCGCAACTCCATGCTTTGACTGTGGTGATGAAAACCCTAGCTTTAGTTTTTCTCTAAGTTAGCTTCTAGGGTTGGAGAAGCTAAGAAAGAAAAACTAAATCTAGAGAGGGGTGCGGCCGGTAGCGGTTGGTTGTTGCTTTGTGGTGTCGGTGGGGGTGATGGTGACGGAAGAGGAGATGGTGGTGGTGAGGGTTTTGCAGAGCTCTGCTCTGTGTCGGGTGAGAGGGAGAGGAAGAAAGAGAAGGATGGAGAGAAAATGGGTAGGTCGATTAGGGTATAGGGTATGGTTGATTCGGTGTGAAGCGAAAGAAAGGACCGATCGAAGAGAAGGGCCTAGCGAGCGTAGGATGGAGCGATGGAGATCTGAATCGGCTCGGGGGATGTAGACGGTTTGGTGTGATCTAGTGTTGCACGGGAGCAGCGATCTTCGATGCACGTGGAGGCGCGACCGTTGGATGAGGGAGAAAGAAATCTCAACGTCTCGAAGAGACGGGCTCGGATCCGGGTCGTGGGTAGCTTTAGCCCATGTCTTCCTTGTTGGGTTGCAACCGATTCCGCGCGCGGGCTTTGGCTATCTGCTCCATAGATGTTTGACTCCAATTCTTCGCTCTTTGGCTCCTCGATTCTCCGATCTTTATTTATTACCTAAAAACACAAAATTAATTAATACAAATATTTATTCTTGAAAACAAAGAAAATACGAATACTGGGATAATATCCGATTTATAAGCGCAAAAGATGAGTAAAATGCCAATAAAAAGGTGTATAAATATGCACTATTTGGCACTCATCATTGACCTTCAATTCTTTGTACCTGTCTAAATATGTGCTTTTAGAGTGTGTGTCACCGTACGTAAATTCCGGGCAGAATGGTGAGCTGCCCAACCTCCCACCAATAGAAGCACTATTTTGATCTCTTGAGTGCTATTTTTATCAACCATGATGGTGACATCGAATTGCTAACTTACATACCACTTGTAATCTTGTTCGCAGTTAGCACCATCCACCTTATCTCTCTCTACACCAACATGTCCATAGAAACACCGTCATCATCAACAAGAGGAGCATCACAAATTTGAAGGAAAGTTGAAGACGTTCAAGGTTTACAAGCAATGGTACAGAATTGAGCAGATTTCAGATTCAAGTATAGCAACAAGATAAGGAGCAAAATTTTTATAAGTTGAAGACTATTGTATAAGAGTGAAAATTATCAAAGATGAAAGTTCGAGAAGTTTATGATATCAAGACATATAAGTTGTGAAGAATCAAGCGGTAAAGTACTTACACCATGGCCTTTGTACTTAAGTTTTTATTTTATTTGTATTTTACTTTCTCTTGTCTTAAAAAAAAAAAAAAAAAAAAAAAAAAAAAAAAAGACAAGAGAAAATTTCTTTAGGTTCATTACTAGTTTTATTTTTTTATTTCGTTTTTATTTTGTATTTGTTTTATTTTTTTTGTTCAAAAAAAAAAAAAAAAAAGTAAAAAAAAATGAAAAAAAGAAAAAAAGAAAAAAAATTTATTATATTTTGGTTTGTATAGTTCGTTTTTAGTTTTGTATTCTTTCAATAAAGCCAATGGAAAGAAGGAAAATCTATAATGAAGTTTCAAGCGACAAGGAATTTGAGGGAAAGAATCATATTGTCAAGATTCTACGAAGTTCAAGAGCTATCATCAAGAGTTGAAGACCGAAGACGAAGATGAAGACACCGATTGAAGACCGGAGACGTTTCTATGGATGCTGTGAGAGTGGTGCTAGTTGCACGCCTAATGGATAACGAGGTAAGTAAGCATATTCCCACCTTCGTTAAGTGGTTGATTTCCTTTCTTATAGATCGTCAGAAAAATGGGTGTTCGAAAATTATAAAAGATGTGGGTTTTCAAAATACTTCGGAGGTTTTTTACCTTCCTACCATTCAACGTGTCGCAGGATTCTCTCTTCATTCCAACCTGGACACATGTGTGACCCATAAAAAAGTTGTTTATTATTGAGAGCAACTTCATAAAACCCTTTCTTGTGAGGCAGAGTCGAGACTTTCGATCACTCCGAACCCGAATTTCTTTCGAGAAGGGATGGTTATTTCTCTCTCAACTTTTAAGGATGAGATTGTGTTCATTTATGTGTCTATCTTCTTATGACTAGTGTGCAGAATTTCTATGTCTTCTTAGCGCGTTGGATGCTATCATTACGGAGAACTAGTAAGTTGGAAAAGTAGGTTTTGTAGGTATATCTCTAGTAAACCCTCACGAGACTATAACTCGTCCACTAGGGACACCTAGGGGTTTAAAGGCTTGTTATTTATGTTAAAAGTGACCGTAGCCTCGACGACACGGAGTTGTTTGTATGTTTTAGAATTGTTTTGTTTGATTTGCTCGAGGACTAGCAAAGTCTAAGTGTGGGGAAAATGAATCAAGACTTTTATGGATTTGACTATGTAAATGAATCAAGGCTTTCAAGGATTTGACCGTAGCCTCGACGACACGAAGAACTTCACAACTTTTGTGGATTTGACTATGTAAAATGAATCAAGGCTTTTATGCTCGATACTTGACATAGAGATTCTTGATTTAAGTTTAACATCGAAGTTCTAAACTTAAGAAAGGTATTGACTTAATGAATAACAAGTTTTAACGAGGTACCAAAGTAAATCCTCGGAGCTTGATATCTACAAGAGAGCAGAGATTTTTTTTTTTTAAGATAGCATCTAAATAAAACTACAATCTTTTTGAAGTATTTATCCTAATAAAATTCGTAAATATTTATAATAATGAAAGTCGAAAAACAAACTCATAGAAATAATGTAATACGAAGGATATAAACACGGAATAATATGTATTACAATCATCTATTAATATCAATGAACACGAAAGATTTAACAAAATTAATTTTCAATCATTAATAAAACATTTGGATAACTATTACAAAACTGAAATATGACGGACCAGAAAATTACGCCTACGGCGCCAAGCCGCGCAGGCAAAAAACTCTTAGATGCGCCAGCTGTAATGCAATTATCGGCCCTTAAAGCTTCACTTCGTACCAGCAAAATGCATGTTCATTTGTCACTCAAGCATGTTGTGCAAGCATGAAGTCTTAAACATAGCTTTCACACTGTTCCAACTTACCCTTGTTCTGTGAATGGTGCAAGGCCTTAAAAGCTAATGTTGATGCATTCTTGCATGCATAAATGACTTTCGAGTCTTGTCCAGGCATAAGGCATGCCTTGGACACGCACATAGGCCATTGCAAGCCTATTTCTATCTTCCTTAATTCATTTAGGCATTGTTGAAAGCATGCACTGATCTTGCTCATCCAAGGGTGCATCAGTTAGGCTCATGACGTACTTTCCTTGCATCATTCTTTATGATGCAAATGCTATGCAAGCTCCCCTTCCTTCTTTGGCAATGCCCAATTCGCAATTGGTACATGCCTACTTCAAATGACTCGATAGGAAGTATGAGCATCCAAGGAATGTGATGCAACTTACCTCATCAAGTATGGATACAATTATCTCTTGTTCGTATTGACGATGCATGTGATATGAGTGACCATAATGTCACAACCGCAATTAGATGATATGAGCGACAAGATGTTGGACCACTAGTGCTACAGCTAATTATGGATGTCTACGTATCACCTCTCCGTACCTTGAAGGGATCAAGCACGGACCGTAGTTCATCGATGTGGGGTCAAACAATTAAACCCAACTCGTGTTGCAAGGCCAGAGCCAAACAATGCTTGGTCTATATATGCCAAAAGAACTTTCGCGCGATATACACAACACCGTGCATAACTGATGCTTCCTTGGGTAAGCACTCAGGGACAATAATGCTTACTTGAGGATGTGATAGCATCTTGAGTCAGGTTTTTCTTTATTATGGCCCTTATCCTTTTATTGGTGCACAGAAGACAGTCATGACTATGGCAATGAGTTTTTACGTCACATTTCCACTAAAAGTATGGAAATCTCAAATCTCTACAAAACATGGGCTCATCTTATTGGTGCTCTTGGCTTAAAAAAATTAGAGATAAAAATTATGTATTCCTATTTAAATTTGAGGTTTAAGTCACAACCAACTTGGCTATAATATAAAAACAATACTAGGACCCCATCAAATCACTTATTGAAATACTAAAAGCTTTGGACGAATCACTCATGATTCCACGATTGCTAAAAGATTCTTAGAGCTTGTACCAATATCCAACCTATTTAAGATTGCTTTGTCCTATATGCATCCCTTCCTAGCAAATATCCAATCATGTCATGATTCTTAGAGCTTGCACTATGGTTGCCCTCATCCCTTCCCTATCCCTCATATGTAGAGAAGGGATAACACAAGAAAGACAACCTCAGTAGCCGTATGAATAGTGCCATACGACAACTGAGTAGCCTTTTTTTTACCCAGTTTTTTTTCAATAGGAATATATTTGTCTAGGTAAAAAAAAGATTTTTAGAGTAAAAACGATATATAATAGGTAAAAAGGAGATATAATATGTAAAAAAAGAGGTTTAGTAAAAAAAATGGGTGAAAAAAGAAAGTTTTAAGGTAATACTTTAAAAACCAGATTAAAATGTTACGTTGAGTAGCCGTAAATACTAAATAAATACTAAGAATCGAGTAGCCGTGTGATTTCCTTTCCCTACAAGGGGATCAGATGTGATCTTCCTAATAGGGAAGGGATATCCCTACACATGTAGGGAATGGAAGACCATAGTGGATGGTTTTTTGATTTTTTCCCTATATATGAGGGATAGGAAAGGGATGAGGGCAACCATATTACTAGCTCTTACCGCTTTACACGTCTTTCACCACATAAGATATTTAATATATTTTGAGTGATTATGTGCTCTATTTGTGGCATTTATGATGAGGCACCACAATAAAATTGTGTTAAGACGAACATTATTTCACTGTGAAATTTGCAAGGAAATTACAACACCAGCAGGAAAGTTGCACAGGTTTTAAACATTGATAAGGATGTTGAATCTTTACAGCAAAAAACTAATCAAACAACAAAAGAGATAACACCAATCACAAAGCCCCGAGCTAAATTGTCGTTGCAAAACCCATTCAACGACAACAAAAAGGATTAGAAACTCCACTCGTTCATTTCTTAAGAACTTCGATAAATGTTTCAGTGATAGATTTTACTGATGAACATAAATCAGTAGGTTTAATATACATACAACGTAATACTTGTCCACACTAGTACTTCTTCAAAAGTAGTAGAAAAAACAGGGAAAAGAAAAGGTAGAAAAGAAGAAGTCCCAAACTATAATGGGTTTGCCGTGTTAGTATAAAGGGCCTAAAATGCATGTTTGTTTTTTCTAGCCCTGGCATATAAAATTTCAATGTTGTATCAATTGGGAAATGAGCTTCTGTAAAAATGTTAGTTCCAATTGTGTGAAGTTGGGTCTTTTATTCGTCACTTGTATTTTCCCTAATTCTTCTCCTACTGATGCTGCTTCCCCACTCTTTTCCTCTTCCTTCTTCACTTGTATCAAATCAGAGACTGCTTCTGTTATCTCCCCAACAAAATCCACAATTACCCCTTCAACACCCATTAGATATTGCATGTAAACTGCTTCTGCCACATTACTGAAAAGCACACACAGAAAACAATCATCAGTACCACTACTACCACAAGCTAAACAAGTCTTAAGACGCAATATAGATTACAAAAAAGCGAATGAACATATGATATGTCTACTTCGTGTATACTCCTAACCAACATATATAAATACGAAGATCCAATAATCAGTAATGTTATCGAAGCGTAGGAAGACGAGTCTTACTTTAATTGACCGTAGGATAATAGCGCAAGATGAGAGTCTTTAATCCTAGACACAGCTTCTTGATTTCTAAAGATGCCTTTAACTTCTGATACAATCCCTTGCAAGCCATTTTCTAGGCACATCTTTATGGCTTCATCCAAGTTATTCCTTCTCACATCTGAGTAAATTTCATTTCCGCCGTTTGTTAAGAAATAAACAGGATACGTATTCTGTAAACTCCTGATTAGCCGTGCAGCATCAGGTTGGAAAGTTGAGAAGATAATAGGTCTATCTTTGGCATACTCAAACACCACTTTTAAGACTGCTTGAAGAGCATGAACTAGCTCTTCCTCCTTGTAGATAACATAGTCGTCGAACTTCAACTCGATATTGAATCCCAAAGATAAATTAACCTTCTGAAATGCCTCTTGCAATGTGCAGAGAGAGTCATCATTTTCAACTTTCCAGTTGAAAATTCTACCATCTTTAGTCTTTCTAATCAGAGATTTACCAGCCTAAAATCGAAAAGCCAAAGATCAGTACTTGGTAACAGATTCATTTTAATTAATCCATGAAAAATGTAAGAAAAAAAATACACTTACATTTCCAGGCTCTCTTTGAGGTCCATAGCTGAGAAACTCAGCTAAAGTAATTTCAGTAACTCTTTTCTCAGAAATTGTACCCTGTAATATTATTACCCCATCAAAATTAATGCCCAAACAAAAATTTAGTTAAAATTCCAGACATAACGAAGTACTGATAACGAACTTCTTACATTTTCTTCGGAGAAAATTAGATCGTCATGGAAAATGATCGGTATATCATCTTTTGTCACCTGCAAAATAAAAAAATTGTGTTAACAAACATGTACAAAGTGATGTTCATGAAGCAAACTCTAAAATTTAGTACTAATCCTAAAACAAATGCATCAAAGAATCACTAATCCATAGCGCCACAAAGGCGTAAAGTGATATTTCAGCCCAAGTTTCTCACTAGTTCGACCCAAACAAGAAATGAACTTTTCTCCTCCTGACAATCTGTTATACGCGGCGGTGAAAACCGTTTCCAACGTAATCCGAAACAAGAAAGTCTGTCTACGCGGTGGCGAAAACCATTTTCCGACAGAATCCAAACAAAATACAGTACTTTTTTCTTCTAAACTTTTTCTTCTAAACGACGGCAAAAAAATAAATAAAACAGCAACAAAAATTTAGATACCGGAAATTATCTTATATTACCTGAACGTCGAATTCAACAAAATCGATGGGGAATTTAGCGGCGTTATTAAAAGATATGATAGAATTCTCTTTGATAGCTTTCATTCTGTTATCAGATGAGTATAACATATTCATACCACTTCCTCTATGCCCAATCACACGAAACTTTGGTGGCGTAAGTGCAGCTTTAACACAATCGATTCCTTTATTGAATCGGTTCGTATACATAGATGCAATTTCAGTAACCTGATCAAGATGTGGTACATCAGAAACATGAACAGCTTTAATAGCAGCCATTGTTGATGATCAAACAGAAACAGAGTAATGTAATAGGATAGAAGAAGATGAAGAAATTAGGAGGATATTGTTGATGAGGAAATGGGATTAAAAAGGATGAGGGTATTTAAGGAAGAAGGAGGAGAAAAAGCAGAAGATTCGTTTTTGGGTATCAAAAACATTGGATTATTCTATTGAATATTCTTTCTTGTTCCCTTTCTGAGAAAGAACGGGTAATTGAAGAGGCAGACGAAGAAGAAGATGAAGATGGTGAATTTGACGTCATTAATGTGACGGAATATTCCATGAATGCTAAAGGGAATTTGACGGACAATGTTGGAATCCGCCGTCTATTCCCGTTAGTTTGAGAGAACTTCCGCTTGGACTCCGTCTAAATTTCAAAAGAAAATTGGTCTTTTTATGAAAATGATTTTTTTCTTTTGTTTGCTTTTTCTGTTGCTGAAAATTGGTCTTTTTATTTCTTTCTTCTTAATTTACCAGAAATAAGTAGAGAATATGCCCAAGAATATCTCCACCAGCTGCTCATCTTTGTCATGTGATCTTTTGATTTTTGGGTTTTTTTAGTTTTTGTGGAAATGTGTATGACCCAAGAAAAGTGCTTCTAATTTCCTTCCGAGATCTCGGCTATGACTTGATGTCATAACACGAATCAATGCGCTGGTGTGTTTATCTAAAATCCATCCACATTTTTGGGCCATTTCGTGTGTCAATGACTCATTTGGCTTTTTCAAGAAAGACCAATGTAAATGCATGAACATTTTTGTACGAGCAGGGATCCTCACGTTTTTATTATCACACTATCTCACGTTATTTTTACGATCCTTTCTCATCAAAAATGACAACCAACATGTGAAATAGTGTGATAATAAAAGTGCGAAGAGATCATTCCTCATTAAAAAGTTTGATCTTTATTGGTATCAATTTATAGAAAGTATTTCCCGAGGGACATCAGTTGTTAGTTCATCTGCAAACGAACATAGCTATAAATGCAGATAAAGTGGAAGTTAATAATATAAACATGTAAAATGGGTGTACTAGAGCAACTCCATTCGGCATGCCAAACTAACATATTTTCCTATTTTATACCTATAGTGACCGGCAAATGCTCAAAATGGATGGACAAACCCTCAAATAAAAGGGTATCTTAATCGCGTCTCAGGTTAAGCCGAGCGTCTCAACCTGAGACAAACGCATCATCATCTTGGGACGGTCGATCTCATCTGGGCTGACGCTCGTATCGACGAGCCTCGTCTCACTGACACGGTCGGCTTGGTTGAGCCGGCAACGACTACACCCATCCAACGCTCTCAATCCACTCCCTATAAATTGAACCGATTTCAACACCAAAATCACACCTTCTATACCCGCAACTTTTTATAATTTAACTTCAATTTTAATCTTTCAATCTGTCGAAAAAAAATTCCAAAAAAAAAAATGCTTCTCAGAGTTTGTGGTCCTAAGTATATTGAAGAACAAGATTTTGCAATTTGCAAAGCTTATGTTTCTCAAACAAGAGATAGTATCCACAGTGTTACGAATTTTCGGAAACGACTTTTTGGAAAAATATTTTTATAATGTTCGTTGCACAAACGGGGAACCTGTTTAACCTTGATGCTCATGGATTGTGGAATCGTTTTCAAGAAATTACTTATATTGTTAACCAATTTATGGCTTGCTAATGCAAAGTAACTGAGATTGATGTAACGTTGAAACTAAAGCTGAAGTGATCCAAAAAAAACTGCAGCGATATGGCAGCAAACTAACGACAAACATTTTCAGGTTTTACCTTGTTTCAACATTCTTAGAGATCTTCAAAGGTTCAACCTTTTTTGCCTTCTAGATGCTCCGCCAGCCGCTCCATGAATGATGACGTTTATTACCTCGTTTTCATGATTTAGTAGTAGCCGAGTCTAATGTGTTTTTGTTTAATCTGATGTACTTTGGTTTAAAATAAGAAATTTTCAAATTAGTTATCATAGTACGCTGATGGTGCAAATATAAAGATATTTTCACTAATTAAATATTGGACAACATAAAGTTTATACATACACTTAATCAGTCTACTCCAACTTAAAACACGATGGACATTTCCAGAAGTGTTTTCTATATGTGTCTTCTTATGTAGAAGTTTGCAAATGCATACAATATTTGCAACCAGAGCCCGAGCATTCACTAATAAACTGTGTTGTAAACTATGCTTCTCTGCAGTGGTTATGATGTGACTTCTTCAACTTTTCTTTATGTTTCAAGTTAATGCACAATTCTGATGCCTTTTCATCTTCTTGCTCGTTCATAACATCAGCTAGCATTCGTATTTCTTCACGACAGTTAGGATCTTGACATTCCAAATAATGTACCTGAGATTTTCTGGTTGTGATTCAATGACCATTTTTTTAGCTGAACAACCTACTTGTGGATACTTAGAATACATCCAAGGGCATTGCATCAGGCTATGATCATCCATGAAACATAATGAACAAACCTTTTTCGCTTCCGCATATAATTTTTGTTTTCCTTTGCATTTAGAATACCCGGTGTTGGTTGACAATGTTTTAGTTGAGAACATTTGTGGTTGTGTTAGGAAAATATTGGTTACAATGTATGATTTAGATAAGAACAAATATAAATATTATAATAAAGCCATTATAAATTTAGCCGTTACAAATAGAGACGAGTCTCGGCTCAGTGTGAGACGAGCGGCCCAATATGAGTCGGCAACGACTAGTCCCATCGAACGACTCTCATTCCACTCCCTATTAATTCGATCAATTTCAACTCCAATATCACACCTTCTACACCCACAAATTCTTAAAATTTCATTTCAATCTTAATCTTGCATTCTCAATCTTTAAAGTAGAAAATTATCTCAAAAAAATATCTGCCAGAGTTCGTGGTCCTAAAGATATTCAAGAAGAGGATTTAGCTATTTATAAAGCCTACGTTTTCCATACTATATAAAATGTTATGCCTGATCAAGCCATGTTGCACACGTCTTTTTGGCAGAACGTTTTCACAATATTCATTTCAGAACTTGAGAACTTCTGAAACCGAGATGCTCATGGATTGTCTGCTCATTTTCAATCAATTAATCATACAGTCACGCGATTTCTTGCTCATGTAAGAGAAATTGATCGATAAAAATTTAACGGTGTAACTGATGATGAAGTGATCCAAATAGCTCTAGATGTATGGCTGGAAACTAATGGAAAACCTTTTCTCTACAAAGCTTGTTTCAACATCTTGGTCCATCTCAATCACATCTAACTGCAACCAAATGGCTCTCCCTCTCTTTATTATCGAAGAAGATGTTGCTATTATTCGATGTTGGCTACTTATTGCAATGAAAAATATGACCAGTTAGTATTTAAGGGAAAACGTGTATCAAAGGTTTGTAGCGTTGCGAAATGGAAACTTAAGAACCGACAAAAGCCTTAAACTAAGTTTTTCATTCATCAATAAGGATGTCAGACATTATAGAGAAGTTTGTGGATGGTTCACCATGATAATTAATCCTGGACTTTCCAACCAAGAACTAGTGAGTATGTTAATACTTTTGTCCTCATTTTGAACGATTTCATCATTGTTTAATTAAAATCATATTAACAACTTGTTGTTTATCTGTTTTTCAGAAAACTATGGCTTAAGCCCAATTTGTTGAAGAAAAGGGAAGATAGTTTAAGCATTTTGAATGGAAGATAGGTCAAATGAAGATAACCAAGAGGCCAAAGATTGTACTAAATTCTTTATTGAAGTCATTGTTTAAGTTTTTTTTTTTTTTTTTGATGGTGTTTAAGTTCTTATTATTGTCTAAGTTTAATTAAAATCATATTAATTCCGGATGCATCTAGTTTCATCCTAGCTATTTTTTGAATAATTTTCTCCATGTTAGTTTAAGCCATGATGCAACTATTTTCATCTAAACTGTCCTTTTTCTGGAAAAAAAATGAATTTACTACCGACTATAGATTTTGTTTTTGAAGAGAGAAAAAGATTAAAAGAAATTATAAAGATAAATATATTTGTTTACGATTTTTGGTGTCCATTTCACCCATTTTTTCCATTCTCATTGCCCACCCTACATGGTAATTGGTAAATATATAACTTTAACTACGTAATAATTTGGTCATAGTAACATAATTTTGAACTGGCAGTGTCTATTTCGTCTAGAAAATCAGAAAGATGGACGCACATTTGCACTTCAACATGAGCATACTCGTAGAAAGTAGCTGCTAGCTAGCATATTGGAATATGCTTCAGTCTCAATCCTTCCACACAAGTTGGAGGGAAGTTCTCTGTCCCGTAACCTTAGCTCACAAATAAATCCTATCTCATCTCTAAAGTATCATTCCTTCGTACAAATTAACCTGGAAGGATCTATCTTTTTTTTT
>JAJJWW010002180.1:0-56943 GCA_023531295.1 Papaver armeniacum | reverse complement strand
ATGTCCAACGGATATAAAGGTTGCAAACGAGCAACGAAATATACGTTGCACATCAAAAAATCCGTTGCATCAATTATATAGTAATTCCTAATAATTGAGAGTAATTTTTGCACCGCTGATATAGGTTGCGATCCTACTGGTCCATTCTAAATTATATTATTTTCAAGAGTTTTTATCTATTTATCTTTTTTTCTAAAGGGTTTTATTTATTTTTTTTTCTCTTATCTCGATCAAACTTTCTCCTTAAGATGACTGATTCTTCCTCCGAACTCTCTTTTTTTCTCTCAACTCTCTCTTAAAAATTTCATTCTATCATCGACTCTCTCAGACGTATTTCTCAGATCGAGATTTCGATGAAAAGATATAGCAAGTTCAATTGAAGCTTAAAAGTAGCCGAAAAATCCTATTTTCAAATCCGAGAAGAAACTCCAAAATCTGCCTTTTAAAACCTCAAATCAAAACCCATTTATTTTTAAGATATGTATCCTAATCAAAACCTAAATCGAAAGTTCGACCACAACTATTAACCCTAATTTTGAGAAGAGTATAAACCTAATTTCGCTTTTATTTATTTTGCTTGATTGGAACAAATGTTTGATGATTTATGGATGTTATTCATCTATTTATTCTCTTGTTTTCTCATTGTTTCGATGGTTTGGTTATCTTCATCATTAGGATTTAATGAAAGTTCTATTATCTACAACCGCTTGATCGTATCTCAAAAGGCAACTCGGAGATGCAATGAAAGCATAATCTCCTATTCCTTTTAACAAGGATTGCTTTACAAGGTTGCCTCCTGGCGAACTCCAGAGATAGTTTTAGTTCACGGCTTTTATAAACTCTACTCAATTTTACATATCGATATTTATTTATTTTTTTGTTTATAGCCACTTAAAGCAAGGGGAAAGTTCAACATGGTAATCCGAAAAGCACCACAAGTTTTACTTTCATTTTGAATTAAAACCCAAGGACCCTCCTCGTCTTAAGGAGAAGCTTGGAAACCCGCATCCGTGTTCGGGAAAAGGTATGATTTTTTAAGCTGTTCCAGTATCTCGCATAATATTTGGTCAATAATTCAGTCCATGTAACTCTTTGTATTGGGAGCCCAGTCATTGGACAACAAATAGTGTAATTCAGAGTGCATTTCATTTCTTAAAGATTTTAGTAGTTGGTCTTGTAGTTTTGTCAAAAGAGAGGCAAATGAAAATGGTATTGCCGATAAGTTGGCAAAACACTCTATATAGAGTTAATGGGAGTCCAATTTTGTGTAAGTCGAACCTTGTTAAGGTGTAAGTCGAACACGTACACCAATTTAATATATTGTTAATCGGCCGGTTGGACCAACCAATAGGATTCATTTGTTACGTGCACACTCTTTGAGGAGTGTGCACAAAATTAGATTGTCAATGGTCTATAAATCCTCCCGAATTTCTTCAAGAATTTAGACAAGGAAAAAAAGAACAAGAAAAAAAAAGAAAGAATTGTTTTTTTGGAGAAATCGTAATCTTATGATCACAACTCAGGCAATTCACTTAATCTCCACTTGTTTAGGTGGGTTAGCCTATTTCCGAGAAATGACCGGATAAACCGGAGTTACTTTTCGTCTTTTCCGATTTTTCCGAAGAATCTTTTAGTTGTCCTTAAAGAATCAACCCGTCTACCTACACTGGTTTTGCTCTTGATTTAAAAAAGACTGACCATTGGGGGTTAGAATTTTTACATCATGAAGATTATGTTCCAAGGGTAATCATGACAAGGAAAACATACTTACGAAAAGTCGAGTGTGGAAAAATTGACGTTAGAAATGTTAGGTTCCCATTTTGACTATTTTCATATGGTTGTTGTTGATGGCTCTGCTAAAGCTCTTACCAAAATTTAGTTATGTTCCGTGAGCTTTGCTATTATATCTCAAGTCACTAGTAAGTCAAGTTTGCCTCTAATCTTGTTGATATTTATCAGACAGATGACGAAGAAGAAGCAGAAAAAAATCGTAAAAGAAGATCCTCATGGATTTTACAAGAAATTCGCCGAATCAAGGATTAGTGGGGTAAAAGGTGTTCTAAAATGTACTATAATGGCTTATGGATCAACTAGTTCGGATAAGAGTCATACTATGTTCCTACTGTGATAAACAACCAGGATTATTCATAGAGCTTTGAAGGATATCCTTGGAGGAGAAGGTGATGGAAAAGTGATACCGGGTATAAGATCTACCGTTGTTAACCGTGATAAACAACTACTACCACAACCACCGCCAACATCAAAGAATCTATAGACACTTCAGCATCAAGTACTTGTTGTCTTGGAGTATTAGCTTAACTTATCTGGAAGAGGTAGGAATCGAGACTAATGCTGAATTTCCTTTTTTTCTTGCCTTTGGATTCATATAGTTTAATTTCATTCATACAAGTACTATTCCCTTTCTTCTTGTTTCTTTTGGCTTCCTGCTGATTCGGGATTTATGTATTTGGTTCTACTTGTTTGAATATGAAGTTTTTCAACCAAAGATTTCACCCTTTTTAGTGCTTTTCTTCTACTTTAGCTCCCTAGTAGTGGAGCATGATTAAATTTGCCAACACCCTCGTAATATAATAGATTTTATGCACAATTTAAAAATGATGAGTTTGGAGGTGGAAGTGTATACAAGTAGAAAGTTTATCCTTTTTTCTTGCGATTAGTTGCACAAATTAGTTAAAGTTGTTGTATGCATGTTTCATGCATGCAGGGCATTGTATAAGTGCTTGCAACGTTATAAAATTCTTAGTCTCAAAGCTCAAACATCTTGTAGACTCTTATAAACCAGTTCTTCCGCCAACCTAGGGAACCACAAGCTTACAAGAGGGAAACCCAAAGAGCTTGGTCCATTGGAAAGAGGGTAAGTAACCACGTTTGAGGGGAGGTGTAACAAATAGGATACAAGGGTTGGCTAGGAGTAGGATTTTGGCTCTAATATTAAATCATTTTACCTCTTGCATTAATAAATTAAACTGTTACTGGGTCTTGTCTAGCAGAAGAACTCGATTATTGTCATGCTACATCCTAAATCTAATCGCTTCTGTTTCATCTTTAACAGATTAATGATGGCTTCTCACTTTGTGTGTTGTTTTCCATTTGGGATTTGGCTAATACCGTTGGGAATATGCAAATACTGTGATTTAGCACACAAGAACAATCATGTTATGAGTAAACTGCAGCTCCTGTTTCACATGGTAACGATATTTTGAGAAATCATATTCAGCTAATTAAGAGTCCGACTTAGGAGACTTCTATCCCTAGCAGTTCATTTGCAAGTTGGATTCAAGTGCTTAACATTTGCAAGTTGGATTTCTTGTCATTATTATATAATTTTCTTGTCCATGATGTTCAAGCACCTCATTCTATCAATCAATCAATGTTGTCGATTATGTGATCAGAATTTTGAACATAAGAGATTCACTAAGGCCTTTATCTGATGTGGATCGTGTTAAGGTTTGTGTTTCATTTTCTGTTTTTTTTTTTTTTCGATTAATTTCCTTGACTAGTACTTTTGCTTCTACCGAGTTGTGAGAATTTTGTACAAGCTAATCTGCCCGATGATTCTCGCATCTTCTATCTTAGATTATTCTTTTTCTTGTTTTCATATTAGATCAAAAGGTCCTTGAGAGGTATTCGTTTGAGTGACTCATAGGAATGGCAACCGTATAAATATTTCGGCATAACCACTCACCTACGAACCAAACTTATGTGAGTATAATGTGTTATATCCTCGGGAGTACAATAAGATTGAAGATTACTTTTATTGGTTACCTTTTGATGCCATCTTTCACACTAATAAGTTAATAAACCTTCTTTTTCCTTTGTATATACAAGGTTCCCCTCACGAGGATGGCACAAATCGGCCCGTAGTTCTAGTGCTTCCAAAGAAAAGACAAGATTCAAATGAAGTATGCTCATTGGCCATGCCTTCAGCCGGGAGTGATGCAAACCCGCATACTTACCCATGGAGGTGATTCCCATTTTTAAAATATTTTATGTGTTCTTTTCAATTATAGATTGTCTAATGTCATTTTGATCTTTTCCCCTAACAGTATGTACTCTAGTAGAAGGGAAAAATACTCTAAAAAAAGTTGAATGAGAAGGGTAACCTTGTCTCTTTAAAAGTCGCTTGTCACCGGGCCCAAAGATAGAGAAAGTGACATTACAAAGGTATTGAGCAATATGTGTCAAGGTGTTTTTTTTTGCATTAGTTGCTATGTTTATAATCTTATTCCTTTTCTATTAATGACCGAGTTCATTTTTACGTACATCGAGTTTAGAAAAAGCCACTTAGCTTGGGGTAACCTCTCGGGCACTGTTCCCTCCAACAATTTTGCAGCTACATGTTGATGCAAAACTTGCCTGGCAAATCGGGAACGGCATGCGTTATAACAATTTCTTCCAACAAAGGCTCTTCCAAGACTCTTAGCCTCTACTGGAGTTTGGAATATTAGCAGCCCCAAAATCAAGACACCCATGATTAGAGCGCCTAAAGGGCTTTTGCAAATTTCCCGTTTCCATTTTTCTTACTTTAGTTTTTATCTTCTTGAATATTTGAATACCACAGTACGTATGCAAGTTTTCCACATGTATTTATATCCGTAAAGACCAATAGAAACTAAGAATTAGGTATCTATGTTCAATTTCGATTGGTAGTCCCGGATTCCTACTAATAGCTGCCATTCTTTATCGAAACAAGATTTAAGAAATCATTAGTCAATTCTCCATCCATTCATCAATCTTTACGTATAAACCTCGTTGTTCAGTTGGTTTCAATCATTTTCTTATCCAAGAGATTTGGTCCAGCTGGTTTCAATCATTTTCTTATCCAAGAGATTTGGTATAACTGCTTCATATAGGTCATTGGTCACGGAAATGGGTCACCGACTTGATTCCTCACTACTACTATACCGATCATATTGCCGATATATTCTCGTGACGTTTTATTGGTGCACATGTGATTCAACATGAGGCTTTCTTAGGTCTTGGATTGATGCTCTTGGAACATTATGAAGAGATATATGATGATATTAAGAATGTTATTTATACCGATAATGCTCACGCCGGTGAGGTCACAGAGCATTGGTATGGGTTTACTAATGGTTGGGACAAACAGAAAAAGCTAGTGAGATGCTTGCATATGCTCATGAGACTCAAAGATGAGAAAAATTATTAGGTACGTGGGAGCACCGGGATCTGTATTGTTGGGCTCCTATTATTAATAGCTACTTAGCGACTTATGTATTATGTTTTAGGGGGATGGCATTAGGCATTGCCCTTACGATTGTATGGGAGGGAGGAAGAAGCTAACACACCGATTGAGCAGATGACTCGGGGATCAAGATACTATCCTCCGTTATGGTGGTATGTATGCGTTAGCAATGGCCTCTGGGGAACATCAAACAGCAAGGACATTCGCCGATTGTTGCACTTTGCAATTTCTCTCTTAGTGACTACGTAAGGAGGACAAATTTGCTCTAGCCCTTGGATTTGTTCTCATCCCTCCGAACCCGAGTAGGTTGGTATTTCAATAAGTCTAATACTATTCGTTATTTCAGAACTTTTCTTCTCTGTTTGTTTCAAGGTTTCTCGAGTTACCATTTTAAAACGCTTCGTAGTTTGTATCCGTTATTTTTGATCCTAGCTAACACGAAATTTATCACGTTGTTGTATTTCCACTCAAGAATTGTATCCTCAGCTCTCTCGAGTCTTACAATCCACATGTTAGATATGGTGCTGCAATGGCAATGGGCATTTCATGTGCGTGTACAAAGTTTGAGTGAGGCCATCTCGTTCTTTGGAGCCACTCACATCGATGTTGTTGATTTTGTTCGTCAAGGGGGCACTTATTGCAATGGTCAAGGGGCACTTATTGCAATGGCCATGGTGATGATTCAACCAGTGAAACTTGTGATTCTCGTGTTGGGTCTTTCAGGTATTTTTTATTACTTCGCCCTAGTAGACTGTTTTTCTTTGTAATATTGTACTAATACTTGATGCGACTTTTTTTTTTCTTTATGTTTTGTTTTTCTTCCTTGGAACTCATTTATATCGTGTTTTATCTTAGGCGCCCGGCTCGAAAAATTATTCTTGACAGCAAAGTGGGCATTTTCCATGTGCGGAGTACAGGTTTGAGTGAGGCCATCTCGTTGGTTGGAGCCACTCACATCGATGTTGTTGATTTTGTTTGTCAAGGGGCACTTATTGCAATGGCCATGGTGATGATTCAAAACCAAGAAACTTGTGATTCTCGTGTTGGGTCTTTTCTGTATTTTTATTACTTCGCCCTAAAAGACCGTTTTTTCTTTTTCTTTTGTAATATTGTACTAATACTTGATGTCGACTTTTTTCTTTATGTTTTGTTTTTCTTCCTTGAACTCATTTGTATCAGTGTTTTATCTTAGGCGCAAATGGAAAAATTATTCTTGACAAGCATGAGGATACCATGAGCAAGATGGGAGCAATTTTAGCTTCGGGGATTTTGATGCTAGGGGTAGAAATGTGACTATCAAAGCCGCTTTCTAAAACAGCATGATAAAGTCCTTTTTTTTTTTTTGATTGCATTGTCTTTAGCCGATTTGTGGCATGATATATATGAATATATCTTGATGGGTTGTGATATATCGGGTCTTTTAGTTGATCTACAATGGTATATGAATGTGCAATATATTTTCAAAAAAAATCCGTCGGAATTATCGGGCGGAATTTATTTATTTTTTTAATCAGAAAACGGGTTTGCAACGTATATAAGTGTTGCTCAAATTAGAGTAATATGTTGCCTAAATTATTGTAATCGTTGTACAAATTAAAGAATCCGTTGCTCAACAAACGCTGGTAATCTATTTTACCAACGCTTATATACGTTGCACAAATTAATTTGACCAATGGATTTTGGCGTTGCACCAAAATTTGCTACGCCATATTCCCAACAGATATTAGCGTTGGTGAAATTCATTTGCAACGCGTATATCCGTCCCAAATTGGATGTTTTGGTGTAGTGTATAGTTGGATCCCCAGATGATCAAGTTTTGTGCACACCAAAGATTATGAACCCAAATCAAATCTTTTCGTCTTCAAATCTTCTTAGATCTTCAATAAACAATCGCACACAATCAACTTGAATCTCTTGTGATCATTCACACATAGAACGAATCAGTAACAATGGATTATCACAAGACGCTTTAGATCTACAAACAAATCTAAAGATCCCAGAAGTCAAACTTCGATCTAGTTTGAGTGAATCTTATATCATAAGAGAAGATTATCAAGCATAAACAAACTAGGTGCAATCAAAGTTCAACAACCGTTAGTCAATCAAATCAGTCAAAAATTAATAATAAACCGCAATTACCTAGTTTCCACCAATGGTACTCGTAGAGCTTCCCAATCCCAAAGAAGTCTTTAAAACGAGCGGTCGTAAGAGATTTCGCCTAATTAGGGTACTTTCCTTTCCGAATAGACGACTCCACCTATAACAACACAACAAGGTAGTTTTGCTGGGCTCGAGGATTAGTTTGCTTTCGAAATGCAAACTTCAATATTTATAGACCAAGGAAGTTTGGACACAAATGAATTTCCAAAAACCGAAAATATTCTCAAGATATGCAATATATCTTTCCAAATTAAGTTTCCATAATTCTAAATGCTTTGTCCAAATATTGACCGAAATCTCAGAGAAAATCTCCAATTAGTAAATGCACGTTAACAATTTTTATTTTCTAAAGATATGTATTTTAATTGTTGGAAATTAAAAGCATATATAACAAAAAACCTTAATTAAAAGATTCTCAATTTATTTCGATACGATTCTCCTTTAGCTATTAAGGAATATCTTTGAACAATAAAAGATAAGCGTTCTCGCACATGTTCAAAGTATGTCGACATCTTTACTTTGTAAATCCTTTTCATATTTACAATCTTGGAACCGATTTTCCACACTTCCAAACAAGTTTAGAATTGGTTCATCTCGACTTCTAAGAACTATGTGATTGATTATCCTATCAAATCACCAATCATGGGGTTCACGGTTCTACCAATACAAGTTTCTGCTTCTACCTCCATGTGGGTACTAGAATCAGTCACACTAGCTTTCCAAAATTTGCTGACTAGGTACTAGGATCGGGTTACTATATATTTATGGTATCTAACTTTTATTCGGTTGCAAAAGTCATAGGATCGATTACCAATATCTAAGACTTGTTGTACCTCTTACAAGGATCGATTCCCATTTGCTTGTGATCGGTTGCACCTCTTACTAGGATCGGTTCCCCAATGGCTAGAGTTGGTCATACCAATTACAACAAATCGGTCATATCATCTCGTGATTACTTAAGATCAGTTCACTAATAAAAGTCATACCAATACAAAAGTCGCCTTGTGAATAGTTTTACCAAGATACATAAACAAGTTATGAGCGGTTATACTAAACACACATATTGGTAATCCAAAGATTTGCAATGAATAACAATACCAATAAGCCTAGCGATTTCCTTTGATTCACAAAAAAAGTTTATGAATTGTACTTCCTTTAAACGATCAAAACATTGTTTCCTAGGACGAAATCTTCACCCATACCCATACATAATCACAATAGATTCATACGATTATGTCGATGTCTTATATACGATGAAGTTCAAAAGATAGACGTTATATTTCGTATTGTAATTCCTTAATACTACGTATAACTAGAGTATAATCATTCACAAATTGAATATATGTTTTCAATATGCACGACTTGAAAGATACGTTAGGAATGAAACAGCTCAAGTCAAATATTACTAACCTCAAGAGGAAGGATGATGTCAAATTGTTGTAGCTCCATACTTCTTCACATTCTTCAAATTCTTCACGTAATACTTGTAAGTCTCATGTCCTAATAACTTTCTAGTAAACCTATACTGAAGTTGACTCTATTAAATAATCAAGTGACTCTTTAAATGAGTTTTGGTTCACTAAAATATGACAACCAAACTTGACATACCAACGCTTGGGTTCAACCGAGCTATGCTCTAAAAGATGCTCATAAGGAATTCATGTCGTGTCTCCGCAATTTCTCTCTTTTGACGCATTAGAGACTTGCGTCATTCTCTTCTTCGATTGCGCCAATGTTTAAGGTTCGCAGATGGAAAATTCAGCCTCTATTCCTCTTCTTTATATCACATGACTCCAAAATACCCGCAAAATAAAAAAAAGCGTAATATACAAAAAATACAAGAGAAATAACCAATGAAAAACAAAGGAAATTGACATTCAAAAGATGTATTTTAGGAACTTATCAAATTCTCCCCACACTTAATCTTTGCTAGTCCTCAAGCAAACATAACAATTAATACAACAACTCGCTTTCATTGAGGATACAGCTTACACTTAGCATGTATAACAAGCCTTTAAACCCCTAGGTGTCCCTAGTGGACGAGTTATAGTCTCGTGAGGGTTTACGAAAGATATACCCACAAAACCTATACTCCAACTCATAGCTACTTTTGAACGATAAAGGATAAACACTAAACTAGTTGTTTAGTTGGCATCTAATCTGGCTCAGTTGAAATATACCCCATTGTCGGGAAAAAATTTTCATCTACTTAGAAAGGCTAGTGTTCATTCTAAATTGTTCAAAAATCTCTAAAAGTTTTGTTCTTATTATACCCTACCCCCACACTTAAATCAAACATTGTCCTCAATGTTTCAAACCATTGCAAAAGAATAAGAGGAATACTTGAGAAAGACAAGTAAGAATTGGAATTATTCACCCGATTGACGCACATGAGAAACATTCAAAATAGACTCCCCATATATCAACAATCAGAATTTGAGGATCCACCCATAAAACAATATGCATATATAACAATGATTCACAAGAATGTTAGCAAATGGTGGGAAAAGTGAAATTATCATCCCACGAGAGTCACCCCCACACTTAGTCTTTTTCTACGCTCTAAGTGTATACAAAACATAAGTGGAAGACACTTCTATTTGTTCCTCTTGGCAAACATGCAAGGTGTTAGACTCAAACACATATGGTGGATACTTAGAAGCAAGAAAATCTGATAAATTTTTTGAAGCATATAATTCCAGTAGCTAGATGAGGTACTTTCCTAATAGTCGGGTTAACAAGTCTATGAAAAACTACTTCAATTTTGGGAGGATCATCATTAGATAGAGATTCATGTAAAGGGTTCGACAAACCTTGCAAAACCTCATGTATTATGGGATCCTCTGCATCGCCTGGACACTTTCATTCCCACATCACAAATATCATCATTCTCACTCATACTCTTGGCAATAAATTCATTGGTTTCTTCTATAACCAAGTCCTCCTCATCGGAAAAGAAATCGTAATCTTCCATAAGCAAATTATCGTAATCCTTATATTCTTCATTACAAGTTGACTTCTCATTCAAAGTATCGACTATCTCCGGATTTGGGTACGGTGCGAAAGAAGTCATAATCATCATCGCTTTCATAAACAACATAAGTCTTACCATCAATAATTGTAGTGTTTCTAGACTCGATTTCTTCCTTTTGATAGGAGAATGATCATTGTAATCATGAGTTGAGCTAGTAGCACCATCATTATCAATATTCTCCAAAGGTTCATCATCCTCTAATCTTCTTCTTGGGGCTCTTCTCCATTATCCACACGACGGTTAACCTCATCATGTATGGCCCTAGAAATTGCTTGGAGAGTTTGTTCCGTTGCTCCCTCTTATTCCAACTGCTCATATTGTTTAAAGAGTTTCTTTATGTTAACACGTTTCCATTAATATTCACAATAGTTTCTCTAGACCATGTCTCTTCCCCTTGAATGGGTGAAAGATCATAAGTACGATCCGAATGTAAATACACTATCATATGTTTTACTTGGTACGAAACTCGCACATTGGGAGTTGAGTTAATGTTCCATGTACGTCGAAATCCTTGAATTCTTCAAACATCTACATGAAACTAGTTAGAACGTATGAGAAGTATAACTATCCCCCCCACATCCTTGTGATTGTCGACTTTCATAACCACCAAAAGGTTGTTGCGATGTATGAGAATAATAGTCACAAGGTCTTGTAGAATAGTCATCATAGCCAAAAGATTGGTTTTGATTATATCCCTATGATTGGAGGTTATTGTAAGAGTGAGACTCGAAAATCGTCCAATTATTACCATAATATGCATGGTCTTGTGAAATATATATATGTTGTTCCCAAAAAGATACATCTTGAAAAACTTATGCACACAACTCTTTAGAGACTTACCTCTTGTTCCCAATTGTGCACATGCAAAACGAGTGATTTATTGTACCTGAAAATAAGATTCTAAGAAAACAAATTAATAAAATATTATAATGAAAACTAAATACAAAAACATAAAATTAAATAACAACTCAAATCGCGATCGCTTCCCGGGTAAGAATAAGCAATTTTGACGAGTTGCCGAACTCGCAAAAATAAATTCCTTAATTCTCTTTAAACTAACTGTAGTATTCCTGGACAAAGGTGTTCGTTCCTAAGGGAGAGTTGAGTCAAAGTTGTCAATTCAATTACTTGAGTAAGAATAATGCAAATATGAGAATGAGAATGATCAAGGACTCTTTCTCGGTCACTTTAACATGGATCTTTTCAATATAGCTATGTTTCGCAAGGTACCCATTACTAATAACCCTAGAATATTTAGTACGCTCAAATATCCCGCAATCTCAAATTCATCGGACTCTCTAAGCGCTCGACCACCGGATTCTAATTGCCGAGTACGCTCTCTAGGTGTGACTTAAACAAATGCTTTAAGTTCCATGAGATAGGCTATTCCTAGTGATAGATTCAAAAGCTTGAATTACCTACTAGTGTCATTCAATATATACGAATATTTAACAAAATCCCATCATCAATATTCATATAGTGCTACTTGTATTAAGAATCTCTAGACAATTACGAGTCGAAGAGGTTTTAACTAGCAATAGAATCACCAAGCGACCATTCAGTTTGCAACTTAAACGATTGAGAAATAATTCATATAATCACTATTAGCACGATATAGAATGAACAACAATGAGATAAATTGCTAAAAAACAGGCAGTTTAAATATCAATATAAATTCATGTCTAACGCCAAAATCGTCCCTAATCAAGATGCTTAGCTACTGGAGTTCATCACAAAATAATAACCACAAACAGAAAATACAACTTCGAAACCAAATAAGCAAACCAAACAACGGCAGGTGGAGAGTACGGTGTATGGAGTAGTGGAATGTAGTCGATGGAATAGCAGCGTCGATGATGTAAACTGCGTCCTGGTGGTAGTGTAATGATGGCGGCGACGCTGCTGGCTTGCTGATGTAGCTTGTGATGGAACTAGCTTGCTTCTGTAGCTCGACAAGATGTAGACGGATATGCAAAACAGGGGTGCAAACTGATGCTATGAAGTGTTGTTGGTGGATATGCAGGTGAAGTGATTATGCAAGTGCAGATGCTGGTGGATGCTGCGAACTGGAGGTTATGTATATGATGATGGAGATGATGGCGGTGGAGACGTGCAGGTGATGTATGCAGTGCAAGAGATGATGCTGATGGAGGATGGCTGGTGGTGAAGGTTATGCAGGCAGTAACGGTATATGCAGGTGGTAATGGTGTATGAAAATGGCAGGATGGATCGCGATGTATTGTGATGGAGATGCAAAAGACGATGCTGGTGAATGCAGGTGATATGCAGATGGTGGTGGTGGTTGTTCAGCGAGCAAAGATAGTTGAAACTAGAGTTGCGAACAGTTGAGGAGGTATGGGATTAGTCTCTCTTGCTGTAGCTTTTAGGTCTCTTTATAACTTTATGTTTCTTGTTCTCCAATCCTGCAAGAGACCCAAATCCTATTTCTTCTCTCCTTCCAAACATACGCCTTCATCTGTCATCATTCATCATTATATTCAACGGAAAAAACTCATATCTTTCCTAGTTTCTCTGCACCAACAGAATCCAGACTTTTCAGCTTCGAATATATGTATTCACCCTTCGAAAATACCCAACAGACTCATGGCTACAAACTTCGATTCCCTGCTGGCTTTTAAGTGCTCTCATAATTGGGACACAGCCACAAAACCAACATGCTTTGCTTTTTGCCATCGAAGCTAACACAAACAATTCCGTTTCCAGTTGGTTTCTAACTTGGGTCTTTACTTCTGCGTAACAACCCACATAAGTCAAAACAACATATCAATTTCTCTTGTTGTTTCGATGCTCAAAATATCACCCATAAACTCAACCAAGACCACCCACGAGTTCAAGCCGCTTCTGCCTTTTTCTTTCTCTACTTTAAACCCTTCAATTTCGCTTTCAAATTCTTACCTGGACCATGACGGCATTGCTGGTTCAGGAACTACTAGCATTTGCCCTTGAGTTTGTGAAGATCTGACCACTCAGGCATTGCATAATGGTGATGACAGAACTCTGTCGAGATTGTTGTCTTGCCCAATTGCTTCTCCTTCTATGCAAGCACATATATGAATCAAACCCACATTCATTCACACATAATCATAACTCCTAATCATTTCAGAACTCAATATTATCTCCTCCATTCATACACATTATCAATGGCTGTAGATACCAAATATATCATCATATATCATCAACATGTGTCATTAGATTAAAGCACCAGCAGCATACAACTCTACACCAACATACACTATAACTATTTTATGTCAGCTTTAATCCTAAGCTAAGGGCAAGTGCGTAATCTGCCAGAAGATATTTTGTCCATAAATAGGGAGCAATTGGGTTCGGTCAAAGGAGGTTTTCTTTCCCACCGACACTCTTCTCCTTCCTTTCCCCTTTACTCTTCTTACCGCACGCAGACTCTCTGCATTTCATTCTCTTGTAATGAAGTTCCATTGGAACCGAACAACCATTAATGAAAGCTAACTCTCTATTACCCCGTGGATGTAGGCAATGCCGAACCACGTTAATCACTTGTGTTGACTCTTATTTCATTCTACTGCACTTAATTTAGTTATGATTTATGCTTACATTTCATTATATTAGTTGATTGATCAGTTTATTCATTTGTTTGTGACATCAAAATAAAGGTGTTCACAATTTGGCGCTAGAAACAGGGAATGGGTAAAGATTTATTCTACCTATTCCAATTCCAGATCTGCTTTTCAAGCTTTTTTCTAAACTTTCTGAAACTGATTTTTAATTCATCGCTCATGATGATTCAAAGAATCACTCTTTCGAACTTCGCTTTTCTATTTAAAGAATTTATTCCAGTAGGTTTGCAATTTCAGAATTTCTCCACCGGGTCTCTTTTAAAATTAATTCTACTTAAGCATGTTGTTTACAAATCCGTATCAGCTTTTTATATTGGTGAAACCCCTCATTTTTCCTAAATCTCTAAAAGGGGTCTTCACCTTTTCGATGGATTTTATCCAAAAATAGCTTTTGGCTGATGTTTACTTAGATGTATTGCTTTATTCCTGTGTATTGAATGATTCTTGAGGTGCTAAAACGTTACACAGACTTATGAGATTTGTATTCAGTTTTTTAACAAAAAATAGCTTTATTCCTGTGTATGACAGATTTGTATTCTTGAGGTGCTTCTTAACAAAAAAAAAAAAAAACACGAGCTTTGTATTCAGTTTTTGAACACACCTTTGACCTGTTTGAGAAAATGGTTCAATAAACCATCACGTTTAGATTTCATTTCTGCCTACGGAAGACTCTCTTTGATTTTCATCCTGATGGTCTACCCCTTCATTTTGCAACCAGTTTGTTTTCCAAGTATTTTTTATGTGCAGGGACTAAATACAATGATGCAACTCCGACAATGGTGGTGCAAAGTACAACGATGATGGTCCAAACTCCAGCCCCGACGCCAATAACCCGTAGTAGATAGTGATATTCGATGTTGTACACAAGTTTTTGGAACCAATCAATGGTTGGGTGAGCCAGCTGCCAAAGTTATGGATCACGCCAATAAAGCTGTTGAACACACACTGGTGTCTTTGCCACTAGGAAAGGATAATCAAATCCAGGCTAGTTTACACTTTGAGAAAGGAGAGCAGCAGTTCCAGTTGGAGATAACACCAACAATAAAACAAAAGATCAACGATGCAGTGACGATCATGCAACCACGAACATGAAGTATCCCCGGAAGGAGCTAACAAGATAAGGCTTCGATCAAAAGACCGACGCCAAAGGTGTAAAGCCGAACGACGATACAGAGCTTAATGCTTATGATCCAGCTGACCAAGTACTCTAAGCAACACTCCAATAACGAAGAGCAAAGATTTGCTTCGACCCAACCCAAAGTCGCAGTACAGCCGCTATGTAACAGCAGCGTAACCAGGATCAAGTCTGACGACGACGATGCAAAGTCCTGGGATGATGGTGCGGAGCCTTGCAACAATGGTGCAATGCGGAACACGAGGATGGTACCAAGCACAGGGATGAAGCTCAAAGCAACGATGCTGATAGTACCTGGAAGTGTAGCTCGTGAGAGATGCTACGATGTCCAAAGCCTTGCCACGAGGATTCAAAATCCGGTGAAGAGTTGCTGCCATGAAGAGGAGAGCGCAGCTCGAGTGTATAACAGTACTAGCAACACACCGAAGGAGCAACGAAGTTGGTTCCACTCCCTAACACCAACGATATGATGCTCGATACCAATGATCAACAACCCGCTGACGATGCTAGAATCAAAGTCCCGATGATACAGTCCAACGATGTAGCCTTATCCCGACGATGTAGTCTCAGTCCGCAGACCCAAGCATGGTTCTGTTCAATCTCTTGGCAGGTTCATGGCTCAGCCACCAGGAAGTCAAGACATTATCACCGCTGCTACAAATTTGGAGTTGCATACACCAACACGATGCAAGCTTTCAACGATGCTATAAAGACTCCTCGTAACCACAACAGAAGGTGGTCAAGACGAAGATCTACCATGGCCGCAGTACGATCTTGTTATGTGCAATATGTGTTCAAGGGCAAGTATAGGGGCAAAGCAATGGAACCATGGCCGCCAACAACGCGGACTCATGTCACGAAGGGGCATGGCCACTAACAGCGCGGAGCCATGTCACGAAGGGGCGTGGCCGCCAACAACGCGGAGTCATGTCACGAAGGGGCATGGCCACTAACAGCGCGGAGCCATGTCACGAAGGGGCGTGGCCGCCAACAACGCGGAGCCATGTCACGAAGGGGCGTGGCCGCCAACAACGCGGAGCCATGTCACGAAGCAACGCAGCATAACAAGTTCATAGTGCCGCTGCTAAATTTAAGATGCTAAACTCCTATCCCGAAGCTCAATTCAACTCTGAAGCTTTACCGAAGCTGCCCAACGCCAACTCCGAAGAGTTAACCAAAGCCTCAATATGAAGCCAACAATGGTGATCTTTGGAAGCGAGGAGCAAGAATCTTACTACGATGAATCACTCCCGATGACGATGGAGAGCCAAAGCCCTGCTACGAAGATATCTAAAGACAATGCTCAGAGTCATTGTTGTGCCAAAGTCAGAATCCGAAGATGACAAGCCTGATGTCAACGATGGCATGAAAATACGAAAGTCTGATATCGACAACGATGAGTTTACCTACGGCCAAACGATGGCATAATTACGAAGCGTGCTTCGTTATCAAAAGTATGGTTACGAAGCATGCCTCGTTATCATAAGTACGATTCTGAAGCATCAATTCTCTCCTATATAACTTATTACGTGATGACCGCACTTTGGTGCAAAATCATGACATTAAGGATAGCTCTTATCAACCCAACCAACACGCAAGGACCGCACCGCTATAAATCCAAATGATGACGTAATGGCCGAGAAGGACGGTCAAGGTTACAGAGCAATCTAATCAACTTCATAAAAAAAGATATGATCTTCATGAATGAAGATATCCCTCACCGCAGAGATAGGGAAATATCTCTTTCTCATTAACAACGATGATCCAAAATACAAAATGATGCCTTTTCACCCGAAGCTCAAAGATCACAGCCCAACTTGATTCGGAAGACTCAAAGATCACAAATAACTCAATCCGAAGACTCACCTCAAGAGTCAACACCGAAGACTCAACCGAAGATTCCTACTCCGAAGCCTCAATTCCGAAGCCCAATTTCGCAGCTCGGGTTCAATTCCCCAGATTCAATTCCGCAGTTCCATCTCCGTAGTCACAACCTCCTGGGAACAGGTTCATGCACACCCAAAAGCTGCAGGTATGATTTTCCTTTTGTATGGCCTAAATTGTTTTGTATGCTTAACATGTTTGGTAAAACGCCTAACCGAGCCACCAGTATGGTTTTAAGTTTCACATCCTCTGCTCAGTTTTTCGACGGAAATTTAGACTCTTAAATCAACGGATAGTTGTTATTTGAATCTTGTTTGGTGGGGCATTGAATTCAGTAAAGCCTCAAGAGAAGCTCCGCGTTGTCACTGCGGCTAAAGAAAAGAAACTGCGTCACCCATGAGATAGTAGTTGATTTTGGAAATGATAAGCTTTCCTAATTATTTAAATTTTCATTCTGGGTTCACTTATTAAGAGGCCTATTTTGGTTTAGTCTTTTACCAAGGGGACTAACTATCTAACCTGTGTTATCAATACTTCGGTATTAATACTTCGGTGTATTTTATTATTTACCAAGATTCTTCTACCAAGAACCCGAGGCTTTCAACAAGGGGCAGTACTTATTAACGTCGAAGAGTGGTATTTCTCATTGCCTCATACTTCTAATTGGTCATACTTCATATATACTTATAATTGGTTATGGTCATACTTCATACTTCTTATTTGGGTATATTTCATACTCTATTTGTCATGCTTCATACTTCTTATACTAAGAGTACTAGTATTCTAGTACTTCATACTTCTCCAAGGATTGATATTTCTTATTTCTGGTACTTTATACTTCTTATGCGAAGTGTGCTTCTTTAAGTTACTTCTTACTTCCAGTACTTCATATACTTTTCTTATACGAAAAGGCTTGCTCGAGAACCGATGCAGGCGCCATTGGCTCCAGTCAGGACAAGGTGCTAGTACATACGAAGGAGAACTGAACTCATTCAAGCTACAACTACGATCACTGCAGTTAAAGAGATCCGCACTTTTGGCTTGTATCAGAAGAATGAGTAACGACATGATGCAGGCAACGTAACCCAACTCACATGTGCGCAAAAGGAGGCAGACATCCATCCAATATGGTGAGTACATTTTGCTATGAAAATATAATTTACATTTGAAACTATTTTGTTGCAGAACATTGATAAAGGATACCTCGGAATCTCGCATAGAATGGGGGTAAAGGAATGTCCCGCACAAAGCGTGGATCATACCCACTGCAATATATCGGGGATATCCCGCACAAAGCATACACATGCAATCTCTCGGAGCATACACATGCAATCTCTCGGAACTCCCCCATAAGTGTCTATAAGTGTATGACCAGGGGGTGACTTCCCACAGAACGAGATATCCGAGCAATATTATCAGCCGCGGATTCAATGGAATATATCCTTGAACGTCGGCCAGACCCCCACCGTCCAGAAATCCTCTGGCCAAGGAATTAGCTGGACGGGGTGCAAGGTCACAAGACGATTCCTAGGATATCAACCTACGGAATTGCACGAACAATACACTTTCTCAAATTCCAAAGATCAACATCCTTGCAGCATCAGACCTAGTCAAGACGATGGCAGCATCAGACCTAGTCAAGACGAAGCGCAGATCATCAACAACATCAACTATCAAAGCGAAGTATAGTCAAGACATGGAGATATTTTCTTAAGGATCGTTCATCAACAACCCTCAAGAAAAGGGGCAAATTGTAGATACCAAATATATCATCATATATCATCAACACGTGTCATTAGATTAAAGCACCAAGCAAAGATACAACTCTACACCAACATACACTATAACTATTTTATGTCAGCTTTAATCCTAAGCTAAGGGCAAGTGCGTAATCTGCCAGAAGATATTTTGCCCATAAATAGGGAGCAATTGGGTTCGGTCAAAAGGAGGTTTTCTTTCCCACCGACACTCTTCTCCTTCCTTTCCCCTTTACTCTTCTTACCGCACGCAGACTCTCTGCATTTCATTCTCTTGTAATGAAGTTCCATTGGAACCGAACAACCATTAATGAAAGCTAACTCTCTATTACCCCGTGGATGTAGGCAATGTCGAACCACGTTAATCACTTGTGTTGACTCTTATTTCATTTTACTGCACTTAATTTAGTTATGATTTATGCTTACATTTCATTATATTAGTTGATTGATCAGTTTATTCATTTGTTTGTGACATCAAAATAAAGGTGTTCACAGGATCAATATTATTATTTGTCTGTGTATTCTTTGATAATGCAAAAGGTTGTATGCACAGTACACAACAATGAAACTAACAACAGGGATATTATGGTAGTACGACCATACCTTGCGGGAAATTGCACTAAACAGCAAGTATATGATCACCGTTCATGTGATGTTCCGCAGAGATTTATCTTGTTCTTCAATTTTTGCTTCAAACACATATACTGCCGTTAGGGCTCGATTACACATAGCGTTTCTGCATCATTAGTCATGCATGAAGACAACCCCATGAATCAATATTAATCTCTGCATCAATATTAATCTCTGCAAAAGCGGCAGATGACTTCGTGCTTGTATCGGTATAAATACTTCCTCCATCCCAAATTAATTGAGCCATTTGTAGTTTGCACAATTATTAAGGCAAGGAGAAAATGAGAATATGTTTAAGTATTTTTTACAAGTATGCCCTTATGGATAATAATTTGTAAAACTTAGAAATGATTTATCTCTTAAACTATACCACGGTTTTTCGTAAACTTTATACCGTTGAAAAGTATTTTAAAACACTTACGTAACGAATATAAACATGACTATCAAATTATACATATTTTTTATAGTAACAATAATCAATTAAAATGATAGTTTTAGAAATATCCCCTTATTAGTGAAATAGCTTATCTATTTGTGAGACAAAATTTAAAATGAAATAATTCATCTATTTGTGAGACAAAATTTAAAACCAATTAACTCAATTAATTTGGGACGGAGGGAGTATATCAGAAGGCTAGGTTTTTTTTTTCCAGAATTACAACCTGTAGTCCGCATGAATTACAATCGAAGGATTTTTTTTAGGAAGAATATATTCTCGAAAAGGAAGAATATGTTCGGGACAAAGGCTATTGATTTGCTATTGGTCTAAAATCCCTCTTGTCAGCTCAGATATGACAATAGGGATTTTAGACAAGAGGGCTTAAAATTGACAAGAGGAATTTCGGAGAGTATAGACTGAGCTGAAATTTTGGTGGTAAAGGTATCATACAATTTTAAGCCTTGACCCGTGACAATTTTAAGACCTTGACCAGCATTGGAGATGCTCTTAAAAATGAACACCACGCCAGAAGCAAAGAAGATAACCAGTTTCAAATATAATGGGATGGGATCCGGCAAATATGCTATATTAACAGTGGATGATTTTGTAAGAACTTGAGCTGCGACATCCACAAACCACAATCTTTATGTTTCAGAATTATTAACGAATTAAGCATATTCATTAGAGCACAATGTTTGAACAACTTACCCTCTTCAACATACCTGATGAAATGGAGATAAACAGAACAACAGCAAAAACCTTTAAAAACTTGACACTAATACAACTACCATCACCGAGCAGTGATGAAGAATAGTTACAACAACATAACAGAAATCCTAACACTGACACAGCTGGACATAAAACTGACACCATAAACATAATACATATATATACTATATATTTGTATATATACAAATGGAAATAAATGGGGCACCTGATTTACTTGGATATTCCTTCATAAAAGAATTTTACTTGGATTAACAATATTTAAATATAGACAGATTCTCATTTTGCAATCAAAACTCCCTGAGAAGAACCAGAATTTGCTGCTTTTGGATCACTTCTTCTGACGAGCTTAGAGGTTTCCTTGATTGGCTTCTTCAGCCCATTTGTGCCTTGTTGTTGGTAATTGCTTTACCAGGATTCTTGGTCTTTTGTGCCCCAAGACCTGTTCACATTGACACCAAAAAAGTCAATCAAATAGGAGCCTACCACATGTCTGTTTATCAGAAATTGTATTGAATTTCAACTTTAGGAAAAGTTGCCAAGAAGGGATTTCACATTTGAGGGATAAGTATCTACTTTCACCTACCATGATTAAGCCAGTTTGAGTTGAGGAGTTAGAAACAATGAATTTCCCAAACAAGTGAAAATGGTTGCAGTTGAAACTCTGTGACATCTAATACAGTAGGGATGGCGAAAATATGCTCAAGAAACATAATTCACGTAAAAAAATAAAGACTTACCGCTGTTTGGTAGGGACATGCGCTTTTTTGCTTTGGAATTTTGCAGTGAGGGTCTCTCTTTAGGATTGCTGTTGGATCTAGGTCCAAGCTCAGATGGCCGAGAGTTGGCTTCTTCACCTGGCTCTGCCCCAGAAGACTTGTTAGGATCAGGCTTGCCTGACAAAGTAGGTGACCCGCTGGATGATGAACCACCTCCATCTGGGAATTGAGATGCGCTGGTTTTGATAGATACTAAATTTGGATGAAGGTTTGGCGCAATGTTTTTCCTGTTGGCAGATCTGAACTTCGGCATGGTTACATTAGTTTCCTCAGGTGATTCGGTCTCATGACCAGTAACTCCATCTTTAAGATTAATGTCACCAAATCGATTCTCCCATGGACGAACAGCCATCCATCTCTCTAACCAGTTCCAACCCCAGTTGCTTTTATCGGGTTCAAACCCAGTGGAAACCGTTTGCTGCCTTGATCCAGCCTGCCACTGTATGAAGAGAGAGATACATCTAGTCAGGATTACATTTGAATAGGTGAGACTGCCCAGTTTTTCCTGAGGATACCCTTGGTTCGGCATTGGACACCAGGGATACAGTTGAGAAAAAGCACAGGTATCCATTTGCTAAAACCTATAGGTGTAACGCTACAAATGAATTTGTCTATGAATTAAAGACCCCCATATTCTGGGGCAACCCATTGAATATCTCGCACTTATGATGTCCCCCTTTGACTAATTTGTGTCATCAAACCATCCATACAAAAGAAACAACTACATAATTACTACTCATGGAGATTGAGCAAAATTGTTGCTTGATGAGGCTTACCTGATGCGACATAGCATAGGCCATAGCTCTCTCACGCTTGGCTGCAGCTTCTTGCCTCTTTATTATCTTCAACTGAATAGCTTCAACCGTACCAACACTGTCACACCACCCTTCCTACAATAATTAATGCAATGTTTTAGTTGACTTGGTATAATTTTTAGATGGAATAAGACATCTCGGGAAATTCCATCTAATACAAACAACTATGCGGTAACATTGCCTTACTTAATCATATATGTCACTAGTAACTTCGGACTGAACTTGAGCACTTCTCTAATTAACTTACATGCAAGCCACTAGTTACATCGATAACAGGACAGAAATTTCCCCATTTTAGGAAGGAATCAAATTCTTACGAGGAATCTCAAATATGTTTGTAGTATAATTATTGTCCTTCCTACTCTCAATCACACTACATTACACTGAGGATTCCAATGAATAAACAAGTAACTTTTCATGCCATGGAACAAAACTAGTTGACGTGAAAGTTGTAATGGTTAAAGAAAAGAACATAGGGAACTAGTAACTGGAGAGTCTTCATATAACGGTTACCTCGATCTGACGAACCCGAGTCTCGTGAACAGGTTGTTGCTGAATATTTTGTTGCGTCATCTGACTTTCCAAAGCCACGCGAACACGCCTTGCACGAACACGAGCCTGAACCCTCACCAAAGCTTGCATGCATCGTAGAGTTACTGCAGCTTGTTTTCTGACAGCATGGCCTCTAACAAGGGCCTGAAGTCTCACCAATCCTTTCAAAGCTTTCAGAGCTCGTCTAGCCTGAAAAATATTAGCTAACCTTTTCATTTCTAGATCAGCTTTATAATTGCAACAATTAATACTTCAACATAACGAGGCAAGATGTGAACTAGGCATGATTGAGATTATTTTTGTAGCGTCATCCAGAAGAAGTATATAATTGGAGTATTAGACCAAAGATGTGATCTATTGGATATAAATTTAATAACAAGCACAGAGTACTGGTAAAATGATTCGCACCAGAAACCCTCTAAAAGCTGTCTGGATGCGAGTAGCAGCCAATTCCTCTTGGCTATTCTCCTGAACCTGAGCAACAGTTTGTACTTGGACTTGGAGTACACTAGAAGGAGAGCTCGCAATATCAGATGTTGATGACTGGATATTGGGATCACTAGTTACAGGAGCTGCGTCCTCAACAAACTCGTCTTTAAGACCATCACCAATAAAATCGACAGTGTTCCTTCTTCGGTGCCAAAAACGAGCACCAGATGTTTTTTTCTGAAATGTAATAGATAAATGAAATGAGTTTCCAAAAAAAAAATAAAAATGTTTGAGATATCCAACCGTACCACTTGTCGGGGACAAACTGGGATATGTGTATATGGAGTATACCAAGTTGCTTAATTACATATCACAATTCGAGCGAAGATTTTGTTAGCAGTCCCAGCCCAAGCCTCAATAGTATACAAAAAATGCGAAAGAGGACGGTATGACACTACTTGTGCCATCCAGAAAATTTAATGTGTCAATAGAGATTATGGCATTTTACAGATTCTTCACAAAGATAGGAAAAAATCACTGCAGTGCGGGAACATCTTTTGTAAACAGGTTCATTCAAGTGTCAAATCTAAATGCATGAAACTAACAACTCACCTGATATAAGGTTCTCGGATACAGCTAAAGATGATAACAGTGGTTTAAACGAAGTAACAAACTTTCAAGAATTTAGAAACAAAACTAATTTTACTCACATTCTCATTGGTTTCTGAAGATTGTGATGATTTTTCTTGTTTCTTTATCCCCACCAACGTCCGAAGCCACTTTCCCGGCACACCCATGATTTCAATTCCGATGTAGCTGTTAAATTAAACTAAACCTGTGCCAAGAAAAAGACTCAAACCGTTGACTACATTACAGGTGGTAGAAATCCAAGAATGTCAAATTCTTATTTGTTTCAAACAAGTAATCAATTTCATTAAAGTGGAATTTCTGCTACTGATACATGTACAAATCTTAATCAAATTCTATAATCCTACAACCTGAATAAACCCCATAATGCCTAGGCCCTTAATAAGCAAGCAAAGCTAAGCTTGATATTGACTCTAAGTTCATTCTTAGAAACATATTTCAACTAGAACTGATTTTATGTTTCTTTACGGTGTTATTACCTAAATTCAGTGACTTAGCCAAGCAGATCTATGAATCACGAACCTTTCAAGTATTAGTAGTAGTATCACAAACTGAATTATGAATTTGTTAAGAGTATAATTTCTGAAACTGAAATTGCAAACAAAGAACATAAGAACTATCGTAGAAGAAGGACTGAATCGACCCAAGAAGAAAAGAAAATAATAGTAGAAGGGAATTCAATTTCTGTCTGACTCACCCGAGTGAATCGTCTGAGTCGTTTCTAGTCAAAATAATTCATGATTGATGATAATTAAATTCTCTCGGGGATCCAATTCATCATTCTCTTCTTCACACTCTTGTCTAAGCTACCTGGTCTGGTAATGATGATAAAAGAAAGACGGCAGAGGGGGTGAGAGTGGTTAGACGGATTTTTTTTTATTTTGTTTGTTTTTCTGTCTGGATGTTACCCATGGAACTACTCTCGTCGGTTCTGTTACAGGGCCCCACAATTGAATGAGAACGGTGGAGACTGGTAGAGACTTTTCGATTCATTAGAGTGTAGCTTGTCGGAATCAGACTCTGAAATCCGACCCCACTCCAACAGTTCCTTGAAGCAAATAGGACCGAGTTCCATTATTGACGTATATAAGATATAAGTTTGGTATTGCTGCAGCTTTTGAAAAGACTTTTCTCAAAGCGTTCTTTGTCTTTGTCTTTGTGAAGAAAAAAAGCAGTTAGACGTTTGGTAAAATATTGATTAAAGTTAAAGCTGATTAAAAAAACAATCAAAGTATGTTTGGTAAAATACTAGATTCAACCATTGTTGTTGTGGCAAATGACAAAAACAGACATATCTCTAAAAATAGTTTTATTCAATTTTATTGGGGTTAAATAATTAATTTTTTTACTATTAAATATAAATAGATTAAATATTAAATTTTACTAATTATTATTATTATTATGATTGTTAAGAAAAATTATTTTTACTTAACCAATTTTAAAGATATATAATTTTCAAACAAAAAATAAACTAAAATTATGTAATTATTTAAAATTTGTTTTTATTTTTATTTTTGAGAAATTAAATGAAATGGTATCATACAATAGTTTGAAAATAAAATATAATAATATTTAAAGAATAAAATATAAGAAATAAAAATTGATTGTACATATATTTAAGGGTAATTTTTGTCATTTACAAAATAAAATAGGGACAAAAAGATAAATCAAGCATTAAATTTTGGTGGGACCACAACTTATGCTTTTGTAGCTTTTTAAAAGCTCCTCCTCCCCAAACTTTTAAAAATTGAGGAATCCTTAAGTCTTTAGATAATAAGCACTTTGATTTTTTTACCAAACACCATTTTCAAAAATTATTGACATATATAGGTTTTGAAAGTGCTTTTGGAAAAATAAAAGCATTACCAAACCCAGCCAAAATCTACCGAAAATGTTGAGTGGGTTTGGATTTTTCTATTTTATTTTTTTTATTTTTATCGAGTATTATTACACGAAATTAGTTGACAAGCTAAGCTCCAACAGCGGGACTAGTAAGTACATTAACTGAATAGGTTGTCGTGCTAGCCTATCAGCGAGCCTCATAAGGAACCAAGCCAAGGGAGCCAAAGCAAATAGAGGATGTGATTACGTCGCAAGGGAGGCAAGCTAACTCTACCTTCCATGTCAAATTTTGACAAATTGCGTCATCGGGGACTCAAACCTGGGACCTCCTGGAACGCGTGAAACCTCTGTGGAACGGGGATGACCAGCTGAGCTAGGTACCCGTTTTATTTTTTTTTATTTATTTTTGGCTAATGAACAAAGAAAAACTTAAAAACTCCAGTTCATGTTATTTGCATGGATTTGATCCAGCCATGCCTTGTGCTTTGACACATATTGCTTTTGTTTTCAAAATCAGTTTGGCGGCTTTGGCTCTAGATGCTTGGTCCTCTCTGTTGTGAGAGAGAAGAAGGTCATCTGAAACTGTTCTTAGGTCTCAAGGGATATTGAAAGGCAATAATTGGTGAGACTCTACAAATCGAATGACTTTTGTATGATCTTGATAATTTTCTGTAAGGTTTTGAGTGGGTTTAGATTAAGTTGGCAAGATACAACCGGTTTCGGTTCAGGTTTAGGTTCATGGCAGAAACGAATCTCCTAATCCTGGTAAAACGATATTTGATAGATACATTTACCCAGAGACGTCTAAAACTTTATACAATCGGGATTTCGACGAGACAATGTCAATAAAAAAAGTTTAGTAATAAAATTCAAATTTGATCATAAACAATTCAATTATTCATTTACTTTTATGTAAAATTGCATTGTTTCTATATATATACAAGCTTAACATGTGCTTGGCATATGCGTAACTAGATGACTGCTGCAGCAGTGAGTCCGATCAAAAATTTGAAGGAATGTGCAAAGTCAAGTTTTAAAACTTAGTAACATATATATATATATATATATATATATGTGTGTGTGTGTGTGTGTGTTATTTATCAAGTTTTGTTTTGTATCACGGTCATTTTTACGTCACATCGTTTCACTTTGATTTTGAATTACCACTGTTATTTGAAGGGAAAAGGTCGAAAGACTTCAGTTTGGCTTAAGCAATTAGGAAGATATTTTTACCTCGGTGCTAAGGTGACAACAAATACTTGGGATGTAATTAAGTAGGGTACCTGCATAGATATAAGGTTCATTTGTTGTTGTTTATCAAGGAAGCATGTAGTCGTTTTGGGTTGCGGCATAGATATCAAAGAAAGACATGCTTCTCAAATCTCTACACTACTCGACCTGTGATGAATCTCTTCTTGCTGGTACTTCCATGGAGATTCATGTTACTATAGTTGCTTTGAGAACAGTTGCATACAGAACTCATTAAGCAACATGTCATCTGTCAGATCAGAGGAACCAATTTCCATTAAGTCTGTGATGCTGGTTATCATGTCTTTGCTTGATATCTTTAAGGTCATAACTTTGTGATGATGGTCTGATTGTTTGTATTAGATAGCGTTGGCTTGGTATTGTGGATTGGGTATGGAATTGATCTCAAGGAAAAAGAGTCTCTTCGATGTCATCTTTGTAAAAACTTAGTCTTGTTCTTGAGTATCCTGTAGAAAGATCAGGTGTACTATGTAGTACGGGTTTTGTCAATCTGGATTTGTATCGTGCATTTAGAACTCTTGGTTAGCATTTAACGATGTGTTGTTTATGCGTCCAACCCCTAGGAAAATAAGGGTCATTGACAAGGTTCGGCAGTGGTACTTGTATGGAGTGGAAAGTTATTTTTTACTATGAATGGTATCAACTTTGTTTTGTGACGGGTTTGATAACTGGTTAGCTCGTAAAGTTTCAATATTTAGAACTGTTCAAAATATGCATGGACATTGTCAGCTTATGGTTGCAAATGTGTAGTACTTCTTTATCAGGCAAGATTCTAAGAATGGTCATTGAAGATGGTATTTCTCCATGTGTTTTTCCTCTACTCTTGACTCATTTATTTCTCTGCTATGGTCAAGTTCAAGGTATATTTTTCTACTATCGTACGGATTTGATTTTAAGATATGTCCTTTAATTTTCAGTTTCTTAAAGTTTAATTATTGATATTTTGCAGCTTCCATTACCCGACTAAGTATCGCTTTGGCGATACTTTAAGGGTATGAAAAATGTTCACTTTGGCGATACTTTAAGAGTATGAAAATGTTTTTCTAAGGAGAATGAATTTTTTTTCTGTGATTTAGTTGTTTGGGAGGTTACTACAAGGTACAAGGTTCTAGTTGCGTATAATTGTACTTAGATAAAAAAAATAAATAAAGAGGTTTTTGGTTCACAACACATGAATCAAAGTAACAAACTTAGTTCTTCGTCGGTATTCGGTTAAGGCAAGGTTTGCTGATAGGTGTAGAATACACCTAATTTACTATCTAGTTGTTTATGCTTTCTTTGCTATTTTTCTTGTAAATTATGTATTTTACGCTTGTTTTGAGTTTTGTAGCTACTTTGGAGTCACACGGAGGAAAAGAAGAAGAAATCACCCAATTTGAGCCAAAAGGGCAAAAAGGTCATTTCACCAAGGAGGGAATACTATATGGAGCCCAGCCAAGGTTAAGGGGAGGTCAAAGAGGTGTCCCTTATCCAAAAGAAGGGAGTGAGAATTGCATTAATGGGGTGTACTTATGGTGGGTGTTTGAATCCACCCACACCCTAATCTCGACCCATACCCAAGCCCACATATCTTGCCCACATACCCTCTCCATACCCGGATCCATGCCCGAGTCCAAACCCAATTCATAATTCTAAACCTAAAATCGAGAGAAACTGTCTCATTCATTTCAACTCTTTCCACCCGAAACCGAAACCGAGAGAGAGCTATGGTCACTGTGTGTGTCTTTCTTTGCCCGAGAAATTGATTCACCGAGTGGGAGAAGAATTTTGTGGAGATCGAATCCCGGGGATGGAGTTGGGGAGGTTATTGTCGAGCTCAAGTGATAGCCGAGATCGATATTGAGAGAAGAAATTCTTGCCGAAGAAACAGGGGAGATGAGAGCAGATTTGCCGTGATGATGAATGGGTCCGAGAACTCAAGATGAAGAGATAACGAAGAACGATGATGTCAATAGCTTGTAGAGAAGAGAGATTGAAGTCAGAGATGTTAAGAAAGGGGTGAACCGATGGAGATGAACTTGGGGTTCTTGATGTGAAGGAATTGATGTGAAAATCGAAGATGGGTGGTGGTTGTTGAGTTCAAAGAAATCGGGGTTTTGATTGTTGGTTGAAATACGAGGAAGTGCGAGATCGAGATGAGTACGAGATTGTAGACGAATAAGATTTGCTATGGTCGTGATTTTGGATAAATGAGTTCAATCGAATGTGTGTTGCAGATTGAGTTGGTGCTGCTGATGGAGTGTTTGAGGCAACGAGAATGGAATGGCATGGCTTGAATTATTGGCTAATCAGTGGTGCTGTGTCTGTTCTTGAACTCAGGCATGGGCTGTACCTGGAGAGCCAGGAATGATGGCTTGAGACTGCAAGGAGCAGTGGCCTGAGATGAAGGTGGTGCTGATGCTTAAAAGTTTGATCCCTGTAGGAGGTGATAATGATTAAAGGTTAAGTGGCTTGGAGACCGCCGGATGGTGTTGGCCGCAATGAGCAATGGGGTTTGCACAAATTGCGGCGGGTGTAGTGCAATAGGGGTTGCAAAGCCGCATTGCAATGGTTGCGGGTCTTGAGAAATTGATGGTAGGAGTTGGCTCGAGCTGGAGATAATGGGTCTTATGAACCGGCCCGAGATGGTGGCTCGGGGTATTGCAGTTGTAGGTTATGGAGTTGAGCCAGGTGGAGGGATTCAATGGAATATGTATGGCTTGAGGAATGGCAGCTGAGATGGAGTTACAGGGAGAGTTATATATTGATGCAGCATTATTGTGGCACTGAAATGACAGGCCTGTGTATTGAGGTGTTGGCTGCAGGGACTGAGTGGGTTGATAACTCAGTGCAGGGCCAACAGAGCTGGTAATGCAGAGAGATGGGAACTGCAGGTGGAACTGAAATCACTGGATTACAAGGCAGAGATGGCTAACACAGGATGAGGAAATGATGGTTGAGTTGTTGGCGCTGGTAGCAAGTATAACTCAATTACAGGCATCTGAGTTACAGGGGCTCAATGGCATGATAGGGGAGCTGGCAATCTGTCTATGGAGCAAGTGCTTGTGAAGTGTTGCAGTGGAGTTGTGATTTGTCTTGGCACTAGAATGGAACCGAGATGAAAGGCGGGGTTGAATGAGCTACAAAGTAGTTGGAAGTCTTGGTGGATGCAAAGAAGATTGGATGTGCGGAAGAGAGAGTCGAATCCGAAATGGTAGAGAGCCATTATGGCTGGGAGCAAGCAGTGATGCACCATCCTGGTGCAACACAAGATGGCCTGGCAAGTGGCCTGGTCTGCACTGAGCTGAATCACTGACTCGGTTCTAACTCTGAGTTGACTCAGCCGAATTAGATCGTTGACCTGTTGACTAACGTTGACTGACGGTTGACCAGTTTGACCGTTAGTCCTAACGGTGGACTGACGGAATATTCCGTCGAATATTCTCCCGACGACAGAAATTTTCAGGTGGCCGGCGGCGACGTTTTCCCCGCCAAATTCCGGCCATAATCCCAGTTTTCCGGCGAGCAAAATTCCAAAACTTTCTATGGACTTCTCTCATGGGTATGAAGACTTGGGCTAGGAATTGGGTGGAGAATTGGACTCAACTTTGGAAAGAGAAGGTGGAAGAGTTGAGAAAAGCTTGGAATTGGAAATTGAATTGCAAAAGGAAAAGGATTCTACTCCTTAGAAGATTTGGAGAATTTTGAAGCCTATAAATAGAGAAGTTTTCTACAACTTCTACACACCTCTCTACACACACATCACTTGTGTTTTTGCTTGCTTTTCTAAGATTTTTCTTTTTAGTTATTTGTGTGAATTTGAAAATTCTTCTTTTAATAATTATTATTGGTGTGAATTTCAAAAGCATGAGTAGCTAATTTTCTTATTGATTGAGGATGAATTCCTAGTTCTTAACATGATTTGAGTTTTGTTTTCAATTCTATCTTGAAGTTTTTCACATGATTATCGATTGTTTTTACTAATAGGAGTGATCTTAAAGACACTCATGATTGATTGATAGATTGTTTGGAGTGCACGCTAAATTGATTTGTTAATTGATCTATATCTAGTATAAGTTAGGGAATACGTAATCGTTCTCGACACTTTACACAAGTAGAAAACACGAGACCTTGGGAGGGATTCCGTGGAGCAATTGTGTGTAGAAACAACGCTAGAAAGTGGACCAAGCGAACCGAGTTTAACTACTAGTACTAAACCTAAATTCATAAATCTTAATGCATTCTGGGAATTACATCTTGTAAGCGGACCTCAAGGTGGTTCTTTTGAATAGAATCGATAACTAAACGGACCACATTACTCGGTGAAATTAGGGATTTTGGGGCTAGCTAAGCGGACCTGCTATCCTACGGTTGGTGATAATCATGACTAATAACAAGTGGAAAAGAACATAACTTCAATCATTGTTTCGTAACGAAGAAGGATTCCTTGATCTTCTCTCTCTTATTGCTTTCGTCTTTCAACTTTTGATTTTAATTGTTTTGTTTATTTTTATTTTGCTTTTTACACCCCCTTTCGTGACAACTTTTACAACTAAGATCACTTGCTCCTCGTGGGAAACGAACTTGACTTCCATTATATTATTTTTAATTGAGTGGAAATTTTGAATTAATTTGATTGCACCTACGACACGCATCAAATTTTGGCGCGCCTTGCCGGGAGCAACGGGCGATTTTTTAGTTGTTATTTTTCTTTTTGCTTTATTCTTGCTTTGTTAGATTCTTTACCGTATCTAACTTAGTTTGTGAGAATCTTGTTTCGGTGTTATACCTTTGGTGAATGCTAAAAGGGGGTAGACCGAGTCCAATACGTCTTCGATCCTAAGACTCAACTAAAGGATTTCATTCTGAGCGATTAACACTCCACTTTCTCCTTCTTCATCAAGTGATTCGGACAAAGAGGAAGAAACAATGGCTGATCGTACACTAAAGGACCTAGCTTCTCACAAGCTTGACACACAACAATGGTGTATCCAAACTAATTCAACCTTCAAATCAAGCCGGGTTGATTAGAGAGTTACCAAAGTTCCATGGCATGGTGAATGAGGACCCAAACAAACATCTTATGGACTTCTACGCCATAGTTATGGCTATGCTTCCACCGGAGACTAATGCGGATGGAGCAATGTTGAAAGCTTTCCGTTTTCTTTGGCGGGTAATGCTAAGGAATGGTTATATTATTTGCCTTCCTAAGTATCACAACATGGAATGGGATGAAGAAAATTTTCCTCGAGAGATATTTTCCCGCATCCAAAGCTACTCAAATTCGCAAGGAGATTTGTGGATTGAAACAACAAGTGGGAGAATCATTGTATGAATGTTGGGAGCGATACAAAAGGTTGGTGGAAAGCTGTCCACACCATCAATTTAGTGACGTTATGATACTCCAATACTTCTATGAAGCTCTCCACTCAAGTGATAGGTCTCTTCTTGACGCCGCGGGTGGTGGTGCACTAATGAACAAGACTTTGACCGAAGCTAGAGAGTTGATTGAAAGTATGGCGGCAAGTTCGCAACAATTCTACACAAGGGATGAACCAATGGTTAGGCGAGTGCATGAAGTTAGTGATTCTTCATCACATCTTGATCAAAGGATGAGTAACATGGAGACAATGATTCAAAGGATGGTCGCGGTAATTATTCCGGATGGTGAGACCGAACAAGTGAATGCTTTATATCCAAATCAAAGGCCAAGGTACGATCCATACTCCAATACCTATAATCCCGGGTGGAGGGATCATCCTAATTTTAGTTATGCAAACAAGCAAGCGGCGGTTTCTAATCCATATGAGCAACAAGGTGGTTTTCAACAATCACGTTTCCAACCTCAACAACAATTTCAACCACAACAAGTCAAGGAGCGTGATTCTTTGAATGATGACAAGCTCAATGCGTTAATGCAAGGTTTGCAAGGTCTTACTTCTATGTTCCAACAAAGCCAACAAAGCCAACAAAAGACCGATTCGGCCATCAAGGACTTACAAACTCAAATGGGACAATTGGCGACCGATGTGAATTTATTGAAATCTCAAGCATCCACAAAACTTCCTTCACAACCGTTTGTGAATCCAAGAGAGAATGTTAATGCGGTTACTTTAAGAAGTGGAAGGCAAGTGGAGGGTCCAAGTCATCATGAGGAAGTTAGTGAAGAGGTAGTCAATGACAAGGAGGAAACCGCACCAAAGGAAAATTCCACACCAAACGACCAATCCAAGGAACCGGTTTCTACTTTCACAACTCCACCTCCTTTTCCTAGTCGTTTTGCTAAATCCAAGAAAGAAGCTCAAGACAAGGCACTTATGGATATCTTCAAGAAGATTGAAATCAACATCCCATTCATTGAGGCTATCAAGACAATTCCAAGGTATGCCAAGTTCATGAAGGAATTATGCATCAAGAAGGATAGGTTGCTTGATAATGAAATTACTAAAGTTGGCGAGAGTGCGTCGGCTATGCTATTGAAGAAGATGCCTACAAAGTGCACGGATCCCGGTGGTTTCACGGTGCCAATTACTATTGGTAAACAAAGGTTTGAACATGCTTTACTTGATTTGGGAGCTTCCATTAGTGTGATGTCGGCCGAAATATATGACTCCTTGAATCTTGGACCTTTGAAAGAGACGAGAGTTATTATCCAATTGGCAAACAAGTCTAACATATATCCTAAGGGGCTTGTAGAAGACGTGCTAGTGCAAGTAAATGAGCTTATTTTTCCTGGTGGACTTCTTTGTGGTGGATATGGACAACAATGAGAACCGATCATCTACTTCTTTACTTCTTGGGAGGCCATTCATGAAGACCGCAAAGACGAAGATTGATGTTGATAAGGGTACACTCACTATGGAATTCGACAAGGAGATAATACACTTTAATATATTTGAAGCCATGCGCTACCCAAGTGATGTGCATTCCGTTTACTCCATTGATGTGGTTGATTCATTAGCGCAACAAATGGTGGAATTGAACCAAGAGGATGAACTTGATGTGGTGTTGCAAAAGAGCATTGAATTGGACGTCCATGGTTTGTCTAACTTGGATGTTGAAATCTCCAAGGAATTGGTGGAGATATGTGGTGCTTTGGCGACATTGCAAGAAGCTAAAAAGGGTGATGTTTCATATATTTCTTTACCCGTGAATGATGAAGTACTTGTACCATCTATTGTGAAGGCGCCCAAGCTAGAATTGAAGCCACTTCCTAACCATTTGAAGTATGCTTTCTTGGGAGATGGAGATGAGCTTCCAGTGATTATTTCTAAGAAACTCACACCGGTGCAAGAAGACCGTTTGCTTAGAGTCTTGAAAGAGCACAAAACGGCTATTGGGTGGACAATTGCGGACATCAAAGGTATTAGTCCATCCATGTGCATGCATAGGATTCTAATGGAAGAGAACGTGAAGCCGGTACGTGATGCTCAACGTCGGCTAAATCCTCCCATGATGGAGGTCGTGAAAAAAGAGATACTCAAATTGCTAAGTGTGGGGGTAATCTACCCAATTTCCGATAGCAAGTGGGTTAGTCCGGTGCAAGTGGTACCAAAGAAATCCGGAGTCACGGTTGTTCGCAATCAAGACGATGAACTTGTTCCTACAAGAGTTCAAACCGGTTGGAGAGTGTGTATTGACTATAGAAAGCTTAATTCCGCAACCCGCAAGGATCACTTCCCTTTACCTTTCATTGATCAAATGTTGGAGCGGTTAGCGGGGCATTCTTATTATTGCTTCTTGGATGGTTATTCGGGATACAATCAAATTGTTATTGCACCGGAGGACCAAGAGAAGACCACTTTCACTTGTCCGTTTGGAACGTTTGCATATAGACGGATGCCGTTCGGCCTTTGCAATGCGCCGGCTACTTTTCAAAGATGCATGGTGAGTATATTCTCGGATTATGTGGAGCGCATCATCGAGGTATTTATGGATGACTTTAGTGTTTATGGCAATTCTTTTGATGGTTGTTTAAATAACCTTGAACTAATTCTTAAACGATGCATAGACACAAACCTTGTCCTTAATTGGGAGAAATGTCACTTTATGGTAAACCACGGCATAGTACTTGGTCACATTGTGTCCTCTCGAGGGCTCGAAGTGGACAAGTCAAAGATAGATTTAATAAGAAACTTACAATATCCCACTTCGGTGAGGGAAATCCGTTCTTTTCTTGGTCATGCAGTTTCTATAGGCGGTTTTATCAAGGATTTCTCCAAAATCTCCATGCCGATGTGCAAGTTATTACAAAAGGAGGTACCTTTCGACTTCAACAAGGAATGCGAGGAAGCTTTTGACAAATTAAAGGAGATGTTGACAAGTGCGCCGATTATCAAATCACCGGATTGGAATCTTCCATTTGAATTAATGTGTGATGCTAGTGATTATGCGGTTGGAGCCGTTTTGGGTCAAAGGGTGGACAAGTTGTCCCATGTTATCTATTATGCATCTAGGACCCTTAATGATGCACAAATCAATTACTCTACCACGGAAAAGGAGTTATTGGCTATAGTTTTTGCTTTGGAGAAATTTCGATCATACTTGGTGGGTACAAAGGTTATTGTGTATTCCGATCATGCCGCACTAAGACACTTAATAAAGAAGAAAGAGGCTAAGCCAAGATTAATTCGGTGGATCCTATTGTTACAAGAGTTCGACATAGAAATTCGTGATAAGAGGGGTGTGGAGAATACCGTTGCGGATCATCTTAGTAGACTTGTTATGTCTCAAGAGGAACTTCCATTACATAACCGCTTTCCGGACGAACAACTTTTCTCCATGGACGAATCAACACCTTGGTATGCGGATATAGTGAATTACTTGGTGACAAGGAAAGTACCTAGTACAATGTCTAATTTCCAAAAGATGAAACTTAAGAAGGTCGCTAAGCAATATGTGTGGGATGAACCATACTTATGGAAATATGGCGTTGATCAAATAATGCGAAGGTGCGTGCCTAATTCCGAATTTCAATCCATTCTCTCCTTTTGCCACACCTTTGCATGTGGTGGCCACTTTGGTTCGAAACGCACCGCTCTCAAAGTTCTCGAGAGTGGATTTTATTGGCCCACCTTGTTTGAAGATTCATATGTTTTTGTAAATCGTGTGATAGATGTCAACGAACGGGCAATCTAGGTGCTCGAAATCAAATGCCACTCACACCAATTCTCACCGTTGAGATTTTTGATGTGTGGGGTATTGATTTTATGGGCCCTTTTGTCAATTCGAATGGGAATTTTTATATACTTCTTGCCGTTGATTATGTTTCGAAATGGGTGGAAGCTAGAGCCACCAAGACTAATGACTCTCAAGTTGTTTGTGATTTTGTAAGGGAAAATATTTTCAATAGGCATGGAACACCAAGAGTGGTGATAAGCGATGGAGGCTCACATTTCAAGAAGGCTTTCCACGCTCTCCTCAAGAAGTACAACATAACACACAAAATTGGTACGCCTTATCATCCACAAACTAGTGGACAAGCGGAAATTTCAAATAGTGAGATCAAGTTCATTCTTGAGAAAACGGTGAATACCACGAGGAAAGATTGGAGCTTTAAGCTCAACGATGCACTTTGGGCGTATAGAACGGCGTATAAGACACCAATTGGTATGTCTCCATATAGGTTGGTTTATGGTAAGGCTTGTCATCTTCCGGTTGAACTTGAACATAAGGCTTATTGGGCGATAAAGAAATTCAACATGGAGTATGATGAAGCGGGGAAACAAAGAAAGTTACAACTACATGAGCTAGAGGAGATACGTAATGATGCTTACGAGAGTGCCCGGATTTACAAGGAAAAGACTAAGCTTTTTCATGACAAGATGATTTCGCGGAAAAGTTTTGTTGTGGGGCAAAAAGTCCTTTTATTTAATACTCGTTTACGTTTATTTCCGGAAAGCTTAAGTCCCGTTGGGTGGGACCATTTGTTGTTACTAATGTTTATACTCATGGTGCAATTGATATTGTTAGCGAAAAACAGACAACAATTGAAAGTCAACGGCCATAGGTTAAAGCCATATTATGAAAACTTTCCAACGGAGCATGTGGACGTAATTGGACTTCAAGATGTACTCCCTCTGGAGGAGTAATGTGCCGCAAGAGCTAAGTCGGGCCGTCGACTTTAAAACAAGCGCTTAATGGGAGGCAACCCATCGGTTTTGTATTTCTTATCTTTTTGCTTTTTGTTATTTCTTTTTCTTGTTTCTTATCATGTTAAAATTTCCCACCTTGACTTTACTAGGAGGATTCAATTACATTGAGGACAATGTAAGGTTTAAGTGTGGGGGAGTGGTTAAGCATGTTTTTAAAACAAAAATTACAAAAAAATTAAAAAAAAATTTTAAAAAAAAAAAAAAAAAAGTTTTACATAAAAATTCCAACTTTTAAAGATTTTAGAGTCACTAGCATACTTCTAGGTATGTTTACATAGAGATTTTGACCGACATAATTGAACTTGGAAATGTTAGAGAACTACATTCGGATTTCTTGTTTGTTTGAGTGTTAAATAATGGATTTAATCATGCCGGTGATGCGAATTTGGTGCAGGGAGAAGTGCGTTATTAGAGTTGCTGATCAATCATTAGTGGAGACTACCCGTATTCATATCATGTGAGGCACCGACCAGAAATTAAAGAACTTTCTTTTGAGTGTGTGTCACCGTAAGTCAATTCCGGGTAGAATGGTGAGCTACCCAACCTCCCACCAATAGAAGCACTACTCTTTGATCTCTTGAGTGCTAATTTTGTCAATCATGAGGGTGACGTCCATAGATGAAAGCTTCCTTCTTGTAGTTCGATTTGCAGTTAGCACCATTCTCTCTCTCGACAACAACGGATCCATAGAAACACTCTCATCATCAACAAGGAGCGACATCAAAATCTACAAGGAAAGTTGGAAAAGTTTAAGGTTTACAAGCAACGGAACGAGAAAAAGAGCAAATTTCAAATTCAAGTAAAGCAACATACAAATGAGCGGAATTCACATAATATGTTGAAGACTTACACTACAATGAGGTAATTTTATATTCAAGTATGAAGACTTATTCATGAAAGCGAAGAAAATTAAAAGGTGAGAATTTTTGAAAGTTTATGATTTCAAGACGATACAAGTTGTGAAGAATCAAGCGGTAAAATACTTCTCCCACGGCCATGGTTTATTTTTGTATTTAATTTCTCTTGTTTCAAAAAAAAAAAAAAAAAAAAAAAAAAAAAAACAAGAGAAATATTTGTTTTGTTAATGAGCCGTGGGGAAGGAAAATTTATAAGGAAGTTTCAAGCGACAAGGTTTTAAGGTAAAAAGGGTTACAAATTGTTAAGGATTTATGAAATTCGAGGGTTTATCATCAATAGTTGGAACCGAAGACGAGGAGCGGAAGACGTTTCTATTGGATGCCGTGAGAGTGGTGTTATCATAATTGGCGATCGGATGTGAAGGTGAGTAAGTAATCTCATCCTCGATAATAATGGTTGATTTCCTTTCTTAGAGATCGTCAGAAAAATGGTTTTTCAAAATATTAAAAGATGTGGGTTTTTCAAAATATTTCTAAGTTATCCTTCCCACCATTCAACGTGATGCAGGATTTCTATTTTCATTCCTACCTGCACACATGTGAGAACCATAAAAAAAGCCGTCTTTTTGAGTGCAATTATCATAAAATCCATTTTGGTGAGGCAGAAGTCGAGGCGAAATGCTTATTGATCGTTTCTCAAACACGCATTCTCTCATTATGGTGTGGTTATTTCTCACTCAACATTTAAGAATGAGAATATGTTCTTTGGTATTTCTAACTTCTTATTACTAGCATGCAGAAACTCTATGTCCTCATAACTCTTTGGATGCTTGTGACGCTTGAACACTTTGAAGTTGTGAGTTTTTAGTTTGATTTGCTCGAGGGCTAGCAAAGTCTAAGTGTGGGGAATTTGATAGGTGTAGAATACACCTAATTTACTATCTAGTAGTTTATGCTTTCTTTGCTATTTTTCTTGTAAATTATGTATTTTACGCTTGTTTTGAGTTTTGTAGCTACTTTGGAGTCACACGGAGGAAAAGAAGAAGAAATCACCCAATTTGAGCCAAAAGGGCAAAAAGGTCATTTCACCAAGGAGGGAATACTATATGGAGCCCAGTCAAGGTTAAGGGGAGGTCAAAGAGGTGTCCCTTATCCAAAAGAAGGGAGTGAGAATTGCATTAATGGGGTGTACTTATGGTGGGTGTTTGAATCCACCCACACCCTAATCTCTCGACCCATACCCAAGCCCACATATCTTGCCCACATACCCCCTGCTCCATACCCGATCCATGCCCGAGTCCAAACCCAATTCATAATTCTAAACCTAAAATCGAGAGAAACTGTCTCATTCATTTCAACTCTTTCCACCTGAAACCAAACTCGAGAGAGCTATGGTCTGCCGTGGTGTCTTCTGTTGCCCGAGAAATTGATTCACTGAGTGGGAGAAGAATTTTGTGGAGATCGAATCCCAGGGATGGATTTGGGGAGGTTATTGTCGAGCTCAAGTGATAGCCAGAGATCGAGATTGAGAGAAGAAATTCTTGCCAGAAGAAACAGGAGATAAGAGCAGATTTCTTTGTGATGATGAATGGGTCCGAGAACTCAAGATGAAGAGATAACAAGAACGATGATGTCAATAGCTTGTAGAGAAGGAGAGATTGAAGTCTGTAGATGTTAAGAAAGGGGTGAATCGATGGAGATGAACTTGGGGTTCTTGCTGTGAAGGAATTGATGTGAAAATCGAAGATGGGTGGTGGTTGTTGAGTTCAAAGAAATCGGGGTTTTGATTGTTGGTTGAAATCCAGAGAAAGTGCAGATCGAGATGAGTACGAGATTGTAGACGAATAAGATTTGCTATGGCTGTGATTTTGGATAAATGAGTTCAATCGAATGTGTGTTGCAGATTGAGTTGGTGCTGCTGATGGAGTGTTTGAGGCAACAGAGAATGGAATGGCATGGCTTGAATTGTTGGCTAATCAGTGGTGCTGTGTCTGTTCTTGAACTTAGGCATGGGTCTGCACTGAGAGCCAGGAATGATGGCTTGAGATCTGCAAGGAGCAAAAGGCCTGAGATGAAGGTGGTGCTGATGCTTAAAAGTTTGAGCCCTGTAGCAGGTGATAATGATTAAAGGTTAAGTGGCTTGGAGAGACTGCCAGATGGTGTTGGCTGCAATGAGCAGCTGGGGTTTGCAAAATTGCAAAGCAGGGTGTAGTGCAATAGGGGTTGCAAAGCTGCATTGCAATGGTTGCAGGTCTTGAGAAATTGATGGTAGGAGTTGGCTCTGAGCTGGAGATAATGGGTCTTATGAACTGGCCTGAGATGGTGGCTCAGGGTATTGCAGGTTGTAGGTTATGGAGTTGAGCTGTGGAGGGATTCAATGGAATATGTATGGCTTGAGGAATGGCAGCTGAGATGGAGTTACAGGGAGAGTTATATATTGATGCAGCATTATTGTGGCACTGAAATGACAGGCCTGTGTATTGAGGTGTTGGCTGCAGGGACTGAGTGGGTTGATAACTCAGTGCAGGGCCAACAGAGCTGGTAATGCAGAGAGATGGGAACTGCAGGTGGAACTGAAACCTGCACTGGATTACAAGGCAGAGATGGCTAGCACAGGATGAGGAAATGATGGTTGAGTTGTTGGCGCTGGTAGCAAGTATAACTCAATTACAGGCATCTGAGTTACAGGGGCTCAATGGCATGACAGGGGAGCTGGCAATCTGTCTATGGAGCAAGTGCTTGTGAAGTGTTGCAGGTGGAGTTGTGATTTGTGCTGGCACTAGAATGGAACTGAGATGAAAGGCAGGGTTGAATGAGCTACAGGCGAGTTGGAAGTCTTCAGGATGCAGCAGCTTTATTGGATGTGCGGAAGAGAGAGCTGAACTGAAATGGTAGAGAGCCATTATGGCTGGGAGCAGATGGCCTGGCAAGTGGCCTGGTCTGCACTGAGCTGAATCACTGACTCGGTTCTGACTCTGAGTTGACTCAGCCGAATTAGATCGTTGACCTGTTGACTAACGTTGACTGACGGTTGACCAGTTTGACCGTTAGTCCTAACGGTGGACTGACGGAATATTCCGTCGAATATTCTCCCGACGACATGTAAATTTTCGGTGGCTGGCGGCGACGTTTCCGCCAAATTCCGGCCATAATCCCAGTTTTCCGGCGAGCAAAATTCCAGAACTTTCTATGGACTTCTCTCATGGGTATGAAGACTTGGGCTAGGAATTGGGTGGAGAATTGGACTCAACTTTGGAAAGAGAAGGTGGAAGAGTTGAGAAAAGCTTGGAATTGAAATTGAATTGCAAAAGGAAAAGGATTCTACTCCTTAGAAGATTTGGAGAATTTTGAAGCCTATAAATAGAGAAGTTTTCTACAACTTCTACACACCTCTCTACACACACATCACTTGTGTTTTTGCTTGCTTTTCTAAGATTTTTCTTTTTAGTTATTTGTGTGAATTTGAAAATTCTTCTTTTAATAATTATTATTGGTGTGAATTTCAAAAGCATGAGTAGCTAATTTTCTTATTGATTGAGGATGAATTCCTAGTTCTTAACATGATTTGAGTTTTTGTTTTCAATTCTATCTTGAAGTTTTTCACATGATTATCGATTGTTTTTACTAATAGGAGTGATCTTAAAGACACTCATGATTGATTGATAGATTGTTTGGAGTGCACGCTAAATTGATTTGTTAATTGATCTATATCTAGTATAAGTTAGGGAATACGTAATCGTTCTCGACACTTTACACAAGTAGAAAACACGAGACCTTGCGGAGGGATTCCGTGGAGCAATTGTGTGTAGAAACAACGCTAGAAAGTGGACCAAGCGAACCGAGTTTAACTACTAGTACTAAACCTAAATTCATAAATCTTAATGCATTCTGGGAATTACATCTTGTAAGCGGACCTCAAGGTGGTTCTTTTGAATAGAATCGATAACTAAGCGGACTGTTACTCGGTGAAATTAGGGATTTTGGGGCTAGCTAAGCGGACTCCGCTATCCTACGGTTGGTGATAATCAGACTAATAACAAGTAGAAAAGAACATAACTTCAATCATTGTTTCGTAACGAAGAAGGATTCCTTGATCTTCTCTCTCTTATTGCTTTCGTCTTTCAACTTTTGATTTTAATTGTTTTGTTTATTTTTATTTTGCTTTTTACACCCCCCTTTCGTGACAACTTTTACAACTAAGATCACTTGCTCCTCGTGGGAACGAACTTGACTTCCATTATATTATTTTTAATTGAGTGGAAATTTTGAATTAATTTGATTGCACCTACGACACGCATCATTTGCCTGTGATTTATTTTGGATGTTGCAGGTGTGAACCTTCCCAAAGGTAATTCATAATAATAATATTTATATGAATCATGTTATATACTTGGTTTCATTTTTTCTTTTTTCTATTGGATCCAAAGGTTTGGTGGAATTGTTACTATGATATGCATGAAATGTTGATCTTAAACTTATTATGTTAGACTCATGTATGTCGCAATTCTGCCGAAAGGTGGTTTGCGCCGATAGCGAGTCTTGTTTTTTTCTTTTTAGTTTAAAATGTTTATTACTTGGCAGTTTTTCAGAATATGGCATCATGCATTACCCAAAGGTGAACCTGTGATGGTAATGAATTTTTTTTTTAATTTTAATTGAAAAGTTTTAATTTATTGGTGTATAAATGAATGGCACTGAGTGAAAGTTATTAATTGAAATGTTCAACGTATTTTATTTTTAACTGAATAGCAGGCGCATCGCGCGTATGCCTGGACCATTATATGTAAGCACGATAAAGATTTTGTAGTACTACCGACTAACAAAAACACGGTTTCTTGCTCGGAGTACTCTAAAGAATGAAGTCAATATCACAGTTCTGGAAGTCTTCTTCTCTGAAATAAAACAAGCCTAAATCTTAATCCAAAAATTCCACACTTTTGTCATAACCAAAACCCTTTTCACATCAACACAGATAAAATGATGTTGACATTTGAACAAATTCCTTTTGAACGTACTCAGATATAAATGATGCTAAGAATAGGATACCAAGTTCAGTGAATACAATTTGAAATAAGGGAAACTCTTAGTAGTTTTCAAATCGTGGCCACTAGGAAGAAACAACAAAATTTATAGTACCAGTACAATCATCTGTAAATAAAAGAAAATGATGAGCATGCCCGATGCCTGATTTGATGATGTTGTGCAACATGGAGCAAAATATTTCATCAAATCCTCATGTAACAATTTACAATTAGGACATACAGTTTATGCATAAATGGATCAAATCATTGTTTCCTAGGTACATAGATATTGTAGAAGGATTTCTCGAAGTCGTATCATTCATATGATGCAGAAATGCTAGGTAGAAAATAAAAAAACTCTAAAAGGACTAAAGACTACTAATTGGGACTAAAACAAAAAAATGGTTTTAGCCTATAAATGAGATATGATATTAACATTTTAGTATGTTGTTAATCTTCGTAATTTTGTTGATAGTTTGAAAGTCATCATCGTGGTCGTAGTCGTCGTCCATTACGATCATCGTCTGATGATCTATCTTCAAGTTTCCGTTTTTCACTTGCTGATTGCTTTTGTGTGCTTTTGGGTTATGAGACATACTTCTTTTTTACTAATGCAAAGGTTGTTGTGGTAGTCTTTGTAGAGGTAGTAGTAGTTCTTCTCTTAACAGTAGAATTAGCAGACTTGGTTATTTTCTTCTGCATCTGATTTTTCTGTTTCTGCTCAAAAACGTTTTTCAGATCATCCACCGGTAACAAGCCATGCCTTATCATCCATAATCCTAAACAAATATCAATATTACACAAATATTTTTATTTGCTACTTTGAACATATCCCAAGAGGAATAAGACCAAATTCTTTGGGCTTAACAACCTGTATTTGGGTCCGACTTCAGTATTTGTAGCAATAAAAAAAGAATCAAAGTAGTAACTGGGATAAGGTTTGCAATATCTAGACAACAAAGGAAATATCCATGTAGGTTCGTTCGCACGGGTCGATCATTTCACGTTAACGAGGCGTATGCGATTCTTAACCACCTTTAAAGTGGATTCGAGACCATTTAGCCATCTTAATTGCATAAGTATTTGAAATTGGCTCAAATAAACTCAGAGCATCTCTAAAAGTGTGTATAAAATATCTATGGTTCAAGTCTTAACAGACCTTTTGCATATCTGATCGGTGCCTAATAATGTATATTTCCGTATCACGTTTTTTGATGTTTATGATACACAATGTACATTATCTCCATGTATTTATGCCAATTTATGTATCTGCCTCCTCAGTTACTCTGAAGTAAATTTGTGTTAGTACTCTTACTAATCAATCATTTTGCATACGACAGGAGGCTTAATACAATGGGATCGGCATAAACGTGGAGCAAAGTGGGTGTTGCATGATGATAAATGGACAGAAAAAGGCATGCGCAGCAAGGGATTACATCTGAATTGTGTAACATAGGGAGTTGATGGGCCTAAGTTCAAGTGTTAAAAAATATTTGGGAAAAAAAGATATAAACCAGATCCAAGTTTCACTCTCAAATACCAAAAACAATGTATTCATGATTTACACCCAAACCAACCACCTTTGCCCCCCTCTCTATCAATCTGTCAAAACCATCTCTCTATCACACCCGACACCACCTCCCTGAAAAACATCACCATACATATGTCCAAAGCCTAAATCCAGAGCCTAACCCTAAGAGGTTGTATCCTCTCCATTTCTATCTGTCGAAACCATGCCTTATTTTCATCTTTCCCTAATCAATTAGTTGACCAATTCGTACTCTTTTTGTTATACCCTTTTCAACCTAACCCTAGGCTATGAATTTTGCAAGAATAGATGGCTAATTGGTTTCGAAGGCGACATTTGGCAACCGAATGGTCTGAATTTCATCTCTGCAACACCAACAAAGTCAGGCGGCGTTGTAAGGTGACTGTGGAGGACACAAGCAACATGGGTTGTCAATCAAGGTCTGAATTTCTAGTTCTCTGCAACACTCAAATTCATCACCCCTCCTCTACTTTTAGAAGCATCATGTGGAGACTAAATCAATGTTTTGAGATATGGAGACAAATTCAGGAGGTGTTGTGAGGCGGATGTGTACATTGAGTCTGCTGCAGTGGTGAGTTTCGAGAACAAGCCCTAAATTTCTTCTTTTGTATCTGTTGATTGGGTGTATTGGGAATCTTGGGGGGGAGAATGTATAAAAAGGGTTCATTGATATGTAATTGAAGGAGGCAGTGAGGGAGAAGGGTTTGAAGTACTCTAAGTAATTTCCTTTATCCTTAGTGTTCTTGAAGAATTCTGTGATAAATCAATTGGGTTCAGTTGCTTCAATGGGTTTACTTATATTTGCATTTATCACATATTTGCAATATGTGCTAATTACTTAGCTAGGGTTGAGATGAAACCCTTAAACTATTTCTAGTCACTTATACCTATGGTGTTGTTCTTATTATGTTTCATTGAATAAAGATAAGTTCAATCTTTTTGCTGCATTATATGACTATCACCTTGTATGTCTCGCATCCTTTGTCGTTAGAACTATCGTATAATGTTGCATCAACTCATGTTAAATTGATTTCATTAATCTGTGATTAGTTGTTTTGTAACAAGACAACTAATACTATGGATTAATACCTTAGTTGATTTTGAATCTTCTATATTGAGATCCCTTTGATGAAGCAAAAGACTCGTATCTCCATCGCATATTTATTATATGGGAAAAGAAGAACTTTATTGTTGAGTGTCTAGTATAGTTTGAGTGGTGAAATCAATTGCCCTAGTACCATCCCATCAACTGCCTCAGTGCCTTTTACTTGACTGACGTCAACTCTCCTTGCATCCGTATTTCCATTTAACTTTTATAGTTTGATCTTTTCCAACATCTAGTCGTTTCGACAAACCATTTTATTTGAATTAGTAAAGTAAGGCTTTGAATTCAATTTCGCACTTCCCTAGTCTCCGTGGGTTCGACCCGTATTTGCCCTATTTACATTGTTGACATTGTGCACTTGCGGTTGATAAAATTGTAGGTATCTTTCTTAGGCTACCAAGTTTTTGGTGCCACTGTCGGGGATTCGGTAGCGGTGTGGTTGAATTTTGGCCACTTTATTGATTTTTGTATAATTATGTATATATGTGTTTAGATTGTTGTCTTCTGATGTGGTTAGTGTAACTTAGTTGTTCCATCCATTGTTTATAAAGTTTGTATCTTGTTCCACTTAATACTTTGTGTCTCTGCATTTTAGCTATTTATTGTTTATTAGTTTAGCTTTTGTAGTTTAGTTTGTGTATTTGTTAGATTTCTATTATTTTAGCTTTCTTAGTTAGTATTATATCATAATCTGTAATTGTTCATTAGATATCATCCGATCATATAGGATTTTGTAAGTATTTTTGATTTGTTTTAGCTGCTTACTATAGCCTTGTTAGTGCATGTTACCTTATTCAGTATTAGGTTTAGTCACACTCATTAAGTTTCAGTTACTTATATTTAAACGTGAATCTGTAAGGCATGTAGTTGTTCTATCTTGAGGATGCTTAACTTCTCATGTGTGCTAGCTAAATTCATGAGTGGTATTAGGTGTTGCGAATTTGTTGTTTTTGTTTGAAAGTTCTTCCTTTGTTTTGTCAGCATAAGTTAGATTTTATAGTTTCTGTAGGCCAAGCATCCAGTGTGGTACAAAGTAAATATTTGCATTTTATCACCCTGTGATTAGCAGTTCAAATACTTGTTTTAAAGTTCATCTCTATTCTTTTTGAAATTTTGATGTAACACATTGCATTTTGTCTTAACTTCGTGTGGTTCCACTGTGACTATCCTGTCACTGGTAACTTAGTTTGTCCTAGTTAGCAAATAAGTGGGGTAATTCAAATTATTGTCATGCTGTAGAATCCTCTCAGTTGTTTAAAATCAGTATTGATACTCCATGTCTTTGTTTTACCTGCACAATTTTTTGTACTGAAATTTCTTTTTTGAGCTCAACAGGTACCTGTGATACTTCCCGCAAACCAAGGGATAGGAGAAGGAGGATCAAAACAACCTATTTGTCGTGCCTAAACCCGGTCTTATACCGCGGTATCGTTCCTCATATACCATGCTTGCATACAAACTGAACTAGCTGCCTCACTGAACATTACTCAACTCCTGAAATTTATGGTATCAATGAGCATGATTTTGTGATATTTTGTACAGAATATTTGCTTGTTAAATTTGTTGATTCACTGTGCATCTCTTAATCCCTGCTCTCACATTGCATATGTACATCCATGGAATTGTGTTTTATCCTCTCAAATCCTTGTTTCTGTGGTTTTTTCATTACTGCTTGTCTGATCAGTACGTTATTTTGAGTTTGTGTGCATAACTTCCAAGGACCATCTTTTGATTCTCATAAGCATTGTGTTTCATGTATTGTAAATTGCATAGTTATCTGATTGTTATAACATGATGATTGATGTTCTAACTAGGATATGATTGTGTCTTTTAGAGACCAAACTAATCGACTAGTTAGAATTCATCGAGAGGACGTAGTTGAAATCCTGTTTCGACGTAGAAGGACGACCAACCGAGACAATGGGTGAATAGTTAAATCAACCCCAGAAGTCTCAAAGATTACATGTACCCCATGAGGACAAGCCAACCCTCTTGTATTGTTCTACCCGAAACTATTTGGTCATTTTGAGTTGAAAGCGAGAACAATACATATGCTCCATGTGTTTCGAGGGTTGATGTTGAAAACCCTTACCAACACGTGAGAGATTTTGAGGAGATTTGTGGGACTGCGATTCAATCCGCTTTGATGAAAGGTTCCACGAAATTGCGTTTATTTCCTTTCTCTTTGAAGGAAAAGGCTAAATCCTGAGTTGTATGCTTTGCGACACGATCTATTAGAACCTGGTGAGACATTCGTCAGGATATCAATAGTTTTGTTCAACTAGATGGTGAGACATTGTCCAAGTATCTAGAGCGATTTAATGATTTTTTACTCCAATGTCCTCGCCATGGTTTCGAAAAGTGGAGACTATCAACAATTATGTATGAAGGGTTGGATTTCGCCACTCGAACCATAGTTGAGTCTATGTGCAATGGTGAGTTCACAGATAAAAGTGCCGACGAGTCATGGGCCTTTCTACATGAAGTCGCCGAGAAAACTCAGTAATGGGAGTCTGTTAGAGAACCTAGGAAGTCGACCAACAGGGGTAGTGTTCATAAGATAGAGTCTGACTTTGAGGGTAATGCTAAAAAATAGCAAATATAAAATCTGTTGCAACTACTTCTTGTAATCAAGTTGAGGTTTCTGCTTGTGATGTGTGTAATAGTTCAGATCCTCTTGTTGAATGTTGCCCATAATTGCACGCATTTCAAGAGTCCAGACCTGAACAAGCTAATGTTTTGTATCAAAAGCACGAGAATAACCCCTATTCTCAGACATATAACCCAGGGTAGAGGAACCACCCTAACTTTTCATGGTCCAAGGGCCCTGTACAAGGGGGTAAATCAGGAAATAATAAAGGTATTCATATCCTAGAAACCCCCAGGTGCAATCCTACACACAAAACCCTTTATGAGAAAAAATTGTCTAGCATTGAAGAAAGTGTCGGTCTGTTGACCCAAAATCTTTTGCAAATTCAAAAGATCACTGAACAACGTTTCACAAGTCTATAAATTAAGATGGGTAAGATCTGTGATGCACTTAATGAAAGGGAAAAGGGTAAGTTCCCAATTTAACCTCAACAAAATCCAAAAGGTGCATTTCGAGGCAAGTACTTACTTACGATGAGTCGTCACATGACCAATTGAATGATGTTACTACTCTCTGTAGTGGTAAAGTAATCGATAACAATATAAGCATGCTTGGAAAGACTGAGTTTCTGTCTAAGTCCCAATTGCATAAAACATCGCATGATACATCAGTTGTGGAGAATGACTATGAGCATCTCCCTAGATCTGAAAAATGTGCTGATGCTAATGTTTCGTGCCATCAAATGTACTTGTAGCTCATTTCCCTCAAAGGTTGGAGCAGACAAAATAAGGGATCGCAATATCACGAGATATTAGAATTGTTCAAACGAGTTAACATCAACATTCCATTTCTTGAAGCAATTAAGCAGATTCCTGCTTATGCGAAAATTCCTTAAGGACCTGTGTACACAAAAGCGAAAGTTTAATGTACATAAGCGTGCCTTTCTTGCTGAACAGGTAAATCTATCATTCAAAATAAGACTCCACCGAAGTTTAGAGACCCAGGTTGTCCCAAAATCTCATGCATGATAGTTGACCATACGGTCAAAAAAGCGTTACTAGACTTAGGGGCTAGTGTGAACCTACTGCTATATTCGGTTTATGTGCAGTTGGGTCTTGGAGAATTGAAACCAACACCTATAACTCTGCAATTGGCGGACAGATCCGTAAAAATTCCTCGTGGTGTGGTAGAAGATGTTTTGATTAAGGTTGATAAGTTCTATTTTCCAGTGTATTTCATTGTATTAGATACTCAACATGTACAGAACCCAGACTGTCACGTTCCTGTCATTTTGGGATGCCCCTTCTTGGCGACGTCCAATGCAATTATTAATTTTCGTAATGAAGTGTTGAAATTGCCATTTGGTAACATGACAGTGGAGTTGAATGTTTTTAATGCTAGCCAGCAACATTTAGATCTTGATGATGATGATGATGATGTGCATCAGATTAATATGATTGAGAGTTTGATTCAGGATTCATTGTCTAATAACGTGTCTGTTGATCCTTTGTGTGCTTATTTGAATAATTTTAATTTGGATCTGTTTGATGATGAGTACATAAGTGAAGTGAATTCTTTGCTTGAATCTGCACCTCTCATGGACACCACTAAGTGGAAAGCTAGAGTGGAGTCACTTCCACTCTCTGAATCCAAGGTTGTCCCGTCTCTTGTTGAGCGCGCCACCAAAGCTTGAACTGAAACCACTGCCTGATACTCTTAAATATGCATTTTTGGGCTCTTTTAATACTTTGACTGTAATCATTTCGTCTACTTTAGATATAGAACAGGAGATTAAGCTTTTAGAAGTACTTAAGGAGCATAAATAAGCCCTAGGATGGAAAATCTCAGATATTAATGGTATTAGTCCCACAGTCTGTAAGTATCATATAAATATTGAAGATAATGCTAAAACATCTAGGGAAATGCAGAGGCGAATTAATCCTAACATGAAAGAAGTTTTTAGGGGTGAGATACTTAAGCTTCTTGATGCGGGTATCATCTACCCGATCTCAGATAGCAAATGGGTTAGTCTCATTCAGGTTTTGCCGAAAAAGTCAGGTATTTATATAGTTCAAAATTATAAAGATGAGTTAGTTCCTGCTCGAGTAACCACAAGGTGGCGAGTTTTCATTGACTATAGAAAGTTGAACGCAGTTACTAGGAAAGATCATTTTCTTCTCCCCTACATATATCAAACGTTAGAAAAGTTATCTGGACATAACCATTACTGTATCTTAGACGGCTATTCTGGTTACAACCAGATTCACATAGCACCTGAAGATCAGGAAAAGACTACATTTACATGTCTTTATGGTACATTTGCTTATCGTCGCATGCCTTTTGGGTTGTATAATGCACCCGCTACATTTCAACGTTGTATGATGAGCATTTTTTCTGACATGGTTGATAAGCTTATTGAGATATTAATGGATGGTTTTTCTATTTTTGGCTCTTCTTTGAATGAATGTTTGCATCATCTTGCACTTGTCTTGATATGATGTAAAGAAAAGAACTTAATTATGAGCTGGGAAAAATGTCATTTCATGGTTCAGTCAGGCATAATTTTAGGACATATCATCTCTGAAAAAGGCATAGAAGTTGATAAAGCAAAAAGTCGACCTCATCCAACACCTTCAACAACCTCGCTCTGTGAGGAGGTTAGATCATTTTTAGGCCATCTTTGGTTTCTACCGTAGATTCATTAAAAATTTATGTAAGATCTCAAGACCACTTTGTGTAATCTACTTGGTAAAGATGTTGCTTTTGTATTCGATGATGCTTGTGTACGTACATGGGAAGAACTCAAAACTCTCCTAACTTCAGCCCCTATAGTCCGACCACCTAACTAGAAATTTCCATTTGAAATCATGTGTGACGCATATGATTTTGATGTTGGTGTTATTTTAGGACAGCGTGTCGATAGACTTCCATATGTGATATACTATACTAGCAAGACTCTTAATGATGCTCAACTTAACTACTCAACTACTGAGAAGGAATTGATTGTTGTTATTTTTGCATTGGAAAATTCTAAGTCATACTTAACTAAGGTCATCATATACACTGATCATGTTGCTTTGAAATTCCTCCTTTCTAAAAAGGATGATAAAGATCGTCTTATCTGATGGATTCTGTTGTTGTAGGGATTCGATCTCGAAATTCGAGATAAGAAAGGTTCTGAAAATGTTGTTGCTGATCACTTGTCTAGATTAAATGTCAAGTCTATTGATGAGTCCTTGCTTATTAGAGAGTCATTTCCTGATGAACAATTAATGCTTGTGTCTAACAGGGAGGTAGTCGATTGAGATTTCAAGTGACTTCCGGAGAGTTTCCAAATCTATTGTTAGTCCATAGAGAATTTTGGAGAGTCTCCTAATGTCTCTTGTTATTGGTTAGAGGATTTTTTTGAGTCATTTAAATTCTCTGGAACTCCATGTTATTGGATTAGGATTTCGTACAAGTCACTCCAACACCCCTGTTATTCGAAGGAGAATTAAAAGTCATTGATTTGTAATTTTCAGAGATTTGGGGAGACTTTTTTATGAAAATATGCATGGTAGAAATCTCTCCTCAAGAGGTGATATTTTGAGAGACTTGAAAATTTAGCGAATATTTGTTTTTGAGAGTAAGACCAATTTTTTATTATTTTATTATTTTTGAGTTGATGACCAAGGGTCGAGCCATTTGCGCAGTAATACAGCCGACCTCATCTGAATATATTAGACATATCCTCTCTCTCTTCTTCTTTTCCCTCGTGTATACCGGCTGAGCTTTCTCTTTACCACTTCAAATGATATCTCCTCAGATGAAACAACGAAAAGATGCTAACCAGTAATGAGATAGCATAGCAAATAAAAAATGTGGGATAACTGAAAACTTAGGCATAAGACAACAATGAGATTTATTCTAACAACGAAAAAATATTTTACTAGCTATGCATGGTACTTTTATTAACATTATAACGTGCATAATAAAAAAAATGGTAAATATTTTATATTTTTATTAAGATATTATTATATATTTTTTGTCTCTATAAATCACATAGACTCTTTACGAATCTCGTTTTTTTGTCTCTACAAGTCATAAAGACTCTCTAAAATATTCCATGAGAATCACTAGAAATTTCTAGACTCTCAAAGAGTCTCCGGGAGTCACTCAAATAGAAAGTCTATGAAAGTCTATAGAAATCTCATTTGACTACCTCCCTGTAAGTTTCCTTGGTTTGCTGACATTGTGAACTATCTTGCCACGGGAAGAATGCCTTTGCATGGTCTAGACAAGTCCGTTCTAAGTTCTTGGCTGAAGTTAAACACTTCTTTTATGATGACCCATACATGTTTAAGTATTTCCCAGACCAAATCATTAGGAAATGTGTCCCCAACAGTGAACAAAAAGATGTGATATGTTTTTGTCATGACCAAGCATGTGGAGGCCATTTCAGTGCCAAGAAAACGGCTGCTAAATTCTTGCAGAGTGGGTTTTATTGGACATTGTTATTCAAAGACTGTCATGCTTATTGTATTGCTTGTGAACAGTGTCAGAAACTAGGCAGTATTTCCAAGAGAAACATGATGTGTTGCACCCTATTTTGATTGTTGAACTGTTTGATGTATGGGGAATTGATTTCATGGGTCCGTTTCCTAATTCTGAAGGTAAGTTATACATCCTTGTTGCTGTTGATTATGTTTTTAAGTGGGTAGAAGCAATTGCGACCAAAAAAAATGACTATAGGGTGGTTATTTTCTTCTTAAAGGAAAATATATTTTCTCATTTTGGCACACCTAGAGATATAATCAGTGATGGTGGTTCACACTTTTGCAATATATATTTTGAGTCATTAGTACGCAAGTATGGCATAAATCATAAAGTCGCAACCTCATACCATCCGCAGACCAGTGGCCAAGTAGAGGTTTTTAATAGGAAAATTAAGCATATTCTTGAAAAGACTGTTAACCTGTCTAGAAAAGATTGGTGAATGATGCTTTATGGGCCTATAAAACAACATATAAAACCCCTATTGGCATGTCCCCTTACCGACTTGTGTATGGAAAGCCTTGTTATTTACCTGTTGAACTATAGAACATCGAGCATATTTGGCTATCAAAAAGCTTAACTTTTCTCTTGATAAGGCGGGTACTCAACGGAAACTTCAGCTCAATGAATTGGAAGATATGAGAAATTATGCTTATGATAGTGCTAAGTTGTACAAAGATAGAATGAAAGTGTTCCATGACAAGCGCATTTTGCGCAAGTCATTCACGCTTGGCCAGAAAGTTATATTGTACAACTCTCGTTTGCATCTTTTTCCAGGTAAATTGCGTTCTAGATGGACAAGCCCGTTCTTGGTGCGTGCAATATTCCCCCATGGAGATGTAGCAACTAAGAACGTCTTCAAGGTCAATGGGCAGAGACTGGAGCCGTTCCTTAAACCAATTCCACCTGAAATTGAAACAACTGATCTGGAATACCCCTTCTATCTGGATTGAAATGGCTCACCCCTTGTACATACCAGGTTTAGAATTCCATTATTTGTCCTTTGATTTCTTTTGGATTCAGTTTGATAGATTAGTTGTTGATGTATATAATCTCAGTTTTTGTGATACCTTGCTGCTTAACTATGTGGCTTGGCAACACTTTTTGATCTGGTACTCTCTAACCTCTTCTCTCTCTTCATGAACTTCATGGCATGTTATAACTTTGCGAATCCTTAGATACATTGAGGACGTTGTTTAACATAGGTTTGGGGGAACAAGTAGTTATGACATGAACTTTGTAGTGATTAGGTATGGTTAAAACATGTGAATAAATAAAATCATAATCCAAAAAAAAAAATGAAAAATGAAAAAAATAAATAAAAATGGAGCTCATTTACCTTGATTTGTGATACCTGTGCATGTATGATATCTTAGGGTTCTTAGTCTAGATGATGAGGCACCCCTGATTCTAGCACAATTAACATGTGATATAGAAAATTTGCACATGCACGATCGACCAAGCATGTATAGCGTCGGTGTTTCATAGGTTAAGTAGGCTGCCAATAATCTAAAATATTGAATGAGACTTGACTAGCTTATTATTTGGCTGGCTGGGATAATAGTTGGAGGATACACTAAGAAAAGCAACCATTGAATTTGACCGGGTGCATCAAAAAGGGCTACCTCTTGCTAATGTCATGTAATTATTTATTTTTTGTTTTTGTATAAAGTTTGTTGTGTCAATTTGTGTGTGTATCTCTCATTATTCCAAAATCAGTTATCAAAAAAAAAAAAAAAAAGTCAGGAAAAAAAGGAAAAGAAATTGAAATGAATTGTTATTGTCTTTTGTTTCAAACCATTGACTCGCCTCTTTAGTTATGTTTCCTTTTGTATATATGAATGTAAATATCTTGTAATAAGCAAGGGAGGGTGTACGCCATCGATGTACAACGCGGGTAAACTGAAATATCACCAACTCTGAACATTCACAATTCTCGTAAAGCCGGACAACTAGCTTGGCTTTGAATTCATTCTTAGCCTAAAAACTATCTCTTAGTAATTGGCAGTCATAACTTCCTAGAGTAAATCACTCTCTATGCATGTCTAGGGTAGATAACTTTACACTCTTATCACATGTCCTTAGTTGTTTTAGTGCTAGAATTGTGCCTTTGAAAGCTAGATTGACATATCGAATTGCTGTGAGCTAAAACTAAAATGCAGGTATCACTTTCATGGAATCTGAGCTTATATTTTGTCCTAGAACTTTGTGGGTATGTTCTAAGCAAACCCTCATGAGACTTTAACTCGTCCACTAGGGACACTTAGTGGATTAAAAGGATTATTGCATTCGCTAAATGCAATTGAGAGACCAGCGACAATGGTGTAGGTAGGATTTTCTTAGTTTTTGTTTTACTCGTGTACGAGCAAAATTCAGGTTTGGGGGTGTGATCAGTGCCTAATAATGTATATTTCTGTATCGTGTTTTTTGGTGTTTATGATACATAATGTACATTATCTCCATGTTTTTATGCCAATTTATGTATCTGCCTCCTCTGTTACTTTGAATTAAATTTGCGTTAGTACTCTTACTAACCAATCATTTTGCATACGGCATGAGGCTTAATACAATGGGATCAGCATAAACGTGGAGCAAAGTGGATGTTGCACGATCATAAATGGGCAGAAAAAGGCATGCATAGCAAGGGATTACAACTGAATTGTGTATCATTGGGAGTAAATGGGCCTAAGTTCAAGTGTTCAAAACGATTTTGGAAACAAAGATATAAACCATGTCCAAGTTTCACTCTCAAGTACCAAAAACATTGTATTCATGATTTACACCCAAACCGACCACCTTTGTCCCCCTCTCTTTTAATCATCAAAACCATATCTCTATCACACCCGACACCACCTCCCTAAAAAACATCACCATCCATATGTTCAACACCTAAATCCATAGCCTAACCCTAAGAGGTTGTATCCTCTCCATTTCTCTCTGTCGAAACCATGCCCTATTTCCATCTTTCCCTAATCAATCAGTTGACCAATTCGTACTCTTTTTGTTATACCCATTTCAACCTAACCCCAGGCTATGAATTGTGCAACAATAAAAGGCTAATTGGTTTCCAAGGCGACATAATTGACAAGCGAATGGTCTGAATTTCATCTCTGCAACACCAACAAAGTCAGACGGCGTTTTAAGGTGACTGTGGAGGACACAAGCAACATGGGTTGTCAATCAAGGTCTAAATTTCTAGTTCTCTGCAACACTCAACTTCATCACCACTCATCTACTGTTAGAAACATCATGTGGAGACTAAATCAATGTTTTGAGACATGTAGACAAATTCAGGAGGCGCTGTGAGGCGGCTGTGTAAATTTTTTCTTTTGTATATGTTGATTGGGTGTATTGGAACTTTTAGGGGGAGAAATTGATATATAAAAAGGGTTCATTGATGTGTAATTGAAGGAGGCAGTGAGGGAGAAGGGTTTGAAGTACTCTAAGTAATTTCCTTTATGCTTAGTGTTCTTGAAGAATTATGTGATAAATCAATTGGGTTCAGTTGCTTCAATGGGTTTACTTATATTTGAATCTCATTTATCACATGTTAGCAATATGTGATAATTACTTAGATAGGGTTGAGATGAAACCCTTGAACTATTTCTAGTCACTTATATCTATGATGTTGTTTTTATTGTGTTTCATTGAATAAAGATTGCATTATATGACTATCACCTTGTATGTCTCGCTAACTAGGTTGTTAGAACTATCGTATAATGTTGCATCAACTCATGTTAAATTGATTTCATTAATCTGTGATTAGTTGTGCTGTAACAAGACAACTGATACTAAGGATTAATACTTTAGTTGATTTTGAATCTTCAGTACTGAGATCCCTTTGATGAAGCGAAAGACTCGTATCTCCATCACATATTCATTATATGGGAAAAGAACAACTTCATTGTTTAGTGTCTAGTATATTTTGAGTGGTGAAATCAATTGCCCTAGTACCATCCCATCAACTGACTTAGTTCCTTTTACTTGACTGTCGTCAACTCTCCTTGCATCCGTATTTCCATTTCACTTTTCTAGTTTGATCTTTGCCAACATCTAGTCGTTTCGACAAACCCTTTGATTTGAATTAGTAAAGTAAGGCTTTGAATTCAACTTCGCACTGCACTAGTCTCTGTGGGTTCGACCCGTATTTGCCTTGTTTACATTGTTGACATTGTGCACTTGCGGTTAATAAAATTGTAGGTATCTTTCTTA